>BQNB010040849.1:4809-47125 GCA_026074375.1 Tanacetum coccineum | reverse complement strand
TCTCATTTTTCGTCTAGATTTCAAATTAGATTTGTTCGTGATGGTTATAACGGTTAAGGATTTTTGACAGGGAAAAGAAGCTATCATTGTTAAAAGCTTTGAGAGAATCTATCGCAGTAATATGGTGGGATGTACTATGCTTTGTATCCGACGTTCACTGGTATGTGTTTAATTACACACACCTTTTACCTTTAAAAACAAGTTAAAATGACTTAAAATGCCAAATATATGCTTGTTTTGCTAATTATGCTGTGCAGGAACGGATATCTAAGAAAAGGACGAAAAACGAAGCCAAAACGACAAAACCAGACACGGAATGGAAGAGCGTGGAAAAGACAAAGTCAAGACAAAACCCAAGTGTGAAAAAGTCAACCAAAGTCAACCCCGACAAATCCAAAGTCAAAAAGTGAAGAAAAATAAGTTTAGGGGCCAAAATTGCCAAGTCCCTAACTTATTTAATGAAGAAAAAAGAAGAAAATACTTGCAAGGGCTTAAACTGCCATTTCACCAAAGAGATACCACAAGGGTTATTTCTGCCAACATCCCAAACGTTTATACTCACAAGGACCATGAATGCAAGAACCTTTATAATATTCGGGGGGTGTTTTTGCCAAGTTTCCAAACTATCATACACCACAAGGACGTGTGTTGCAAACAACACCATAACCATGAGGGACCAAACCTGTACAATCCACCAAACCCTCACCCCGTTTGAAACACTGTTTATCTTCATCAACATTTCCCGCCAAACCCCAAACCCCACATCCTGTCCCTTTCCACCTCGTTGACCTCCCCACATCACTCCAAAACCATCACCACCTCTTACCCCACCCCCCACATGGGCTATCATCCAGCTTGGCGATCCTTGACATCTATATTGGCCAAGATAAAGGATGGGTGAGATCATTTTGTTTGGGCACCAAGAAAACTTCAAGGGCTGTGATTGACCCAAGCTTTCCTCTCACCAAAGAAACACAACTAGCACATTCAAGTGAAGACAAGAAGAGAAGTAAAAACCCTAGCTCGTCTATATAAAAAGCTTGTAAGCCATTTTGGCAAGTGAGCAGTTTTTTTTAGAGTGTAGTTTTCTTGTGAGTTTTAAGTTTTTAAGTAGTTTACTTTGATGTACTTGTACTTTTTTTAATGAAAATTCAGTTTATCTTTCACATTGTGTTCTAAGTTTTTATCTCAACTTGAGTTTCTTTGAAATCATTTAAGATCATACAAGTCACTTTCTAATCTGTTTTAAACTACAATATAAAAATTTAAGAAAAATTTAAAAGAAAAAAAAGGTTACTGTTTGATTAAGCTAAGGATGAATGAGCAAACGTGGATGGCTCATTGGGTTGCTTAGTTTAGCTTATTTATAAGCTAAGGGTAGGATTAAAGCTTATTTAGGTGCATTTACTCCTGTTTTGAGCAAGGAGTTAAGGTACACTTCCTTTTAATTTTTTGCTTAAAGTTACTGTAGCATTGCTTATTTTCAGCTTATTGATGACTTTTTGTGCTTATTGGTGTTTAGTTATGCTTAAAAATGCCCTTTAGTTGCTCTTGCATCATTTACTTGTCATTTGCCTAAAAAATGTCTAGATAGCTTATTTGTACTGTTTACTTTTAAGTTTTTTCAAGTGCTTATTTGTTTTTGCTTTTCACTTTTTATTAGTTAACCTTGCATGTTTAGTAGTTGTTTTTACAATTTAGTGCTTAATTCAATCTTTATAAGTGTTAAATCCGTTTTTAAAATTATAAAGGGGTGTTTGGTACAAGCCCAAAATGGGTCAAAATAGAAATGTCATGGGTTGTGGTCATATTGCTAACTTTGATCAACTTGGTTAAGCCCTTGTGAGTCTGTTTTCCAAAGTTTTTAAGTTCAAAAAGTGATTTTCAAGTTTTCTCATTGTTGCCTTTAAGACTGTTGGTTTTAAAAGAGATACAAGTGCTTATTTGTTTAAGCTTCAGTAAACCTAAGTTGTAGTGCTAATTTAGGTGTCAATTGTGTGTGCAAGAACCAAGTAGCAAAAGCCTTAGGATTCCTTGTGTTTTGTACAAATTCTGTCAACAATTTTTTTAAGATTTTCAAAAGCCAAATTGCCTATTTCCTTTTGCAAAAATCAGCAGCTTTAAAGTGTTTTTAGATGCTTAAAATTTGAGCATAAGCTCACCCTAAGCTATGCTAAATCTGTCTTAACTTTACTTTTCATTTTGAGCTTATTTGACAGCTTATTTTAAGCTGTCAAATTAAGCCCCCTTGTTTTTAGTTCATTTCCCCTGGTGCTAAACCACCAATTTCAAAACAGTCCTTCTAGCTTATTTGTGAACCTTAGCTCAAGCTTTTGGCTTTTCTAGAAAGCCAATAAGCCCCTTTATTAAGCCCTAGCTTTTCAGACCTTAGTTTGGCCTCTAGGTAGCTTAAATTTAAGCCCAAAGTAGAGACTTGACTGTTTAGTGTAGTAAGTAGCTTAATTTCCTTTGTAGCTCATTAAGTGCTTATTAGGGTTGATTTTTAGCTCTTATTTGCTTATTAGGATTAATTGTGGCCTGAGTTTGCTTGTTAGTCACTTCCTTTGCTTATTGTGAATTTTAAGTCCATATCAAAAAGATACAACCTAGCAGTACTAACTCTTAAGTTAGTACTGTTGAGTGTTTAAGCCAATTTCTGGCTTATTGGGCTTATTTCATTGGCTTATTTTTGTTCCTAATAGTTCCTTATGATGGTGTATTAAGCTGTGCTTGCTCTCTCTTCCCTTTTCTTTGCTTATTTTGTGCTAACAGTCAAAAAGAAAAAGCCACTTGAGCTTTTAAGCTCAATTTAAGCAAACTGCCAAGAAAAAGCCCTTTTTCCAGCTTATTTATAAGCTTTCACAAATAGTTGTAGTTATGAAAAATGATAAGCCCCATGAGCTTAACAAGTTTGTTTAAAAAGTTTTTCTAAAAAAAAGAAGGGAGATAAGGGGAAACCCGGGTGAGCAAGACTCGAACCCGGGTCTCAACCCTCAATACACCCTTCTTTATAAACACTCTTACCGCTGTGCCCTTGGGTCTTTTCTGTTAGACCCTTGGGCACTTAGGTATTTAAGGGGGTTTTAGCCCTTATAGTTATAAGCTCGTTTGAGCTTATTTGCAGCTTATTAATAAGCTGAATTTTGGGTTTCTTATTTTTCTTAGGTAGGATTTAGGATAAAGTAATTTTAGTAATTTTTTCAGAATTTTTAAAAATAGTTTAGTATTTTTTATAATTTAATTTCGTTAAAAGTTTTAAAAATTCATAAAAAATACAAAAATTATCAAAAAAATATTTTTCTTTTTTAGAAAATTTTCTTTAGTCATATTTTACGTAGGAAAAATAGAAAAACTTTTGTAGGGTTAATTTTGCAAACTTTTGATTTTTAAAGAACGGGTCTCGGGTACGGATCTTGACTTGACTCGTTTTTGGGTCAAACGACCTCCGTTTTCAGTCTAGTCTTTTTCATTCTTCATTATTAGTTCCCTAGAGTAGTTTAGAAGTAAAAATTTCTTTGTAGGGTTAATTTTGAAGATTTTAGGTTTTTGACCCCTTGTTCGGGATTCCTGCTCTCATTTTTCAGCTTAATTTCATAATTTTTAGGTTTTTCTCAATCGCTTTTGTTTGTTATTGATGAATTTAGCTTTCTACTCTATCAAATCATCAATCTCATTCAATCTCCAATTTTCTGACTGTATCGATTCTCCAGCACAGCCTCGTTAGGGATAAACGACCCGGGGATATTCTACACTACTCCTCGGTTTCATTGATTGTTTTTATACTTATTATATATATTTTATATAACCAATCAAGTATACATGAGTATTTATAGGCAATTGAGCTAGTTAACTCTTCTAGTCACATAGTAAACCAAACCATGCCCTTAACTAGTGGTTTTTGAGGTTTCTAGTTAGTTTCCCATTGTATTAAGCTAAACCACTTAAGTACAAGTTTTAATTAGGCTTGTGATGTACAAGATTTGCTTGATTCTTGAAATCTTAATGATTTGTGTATGTGTCTTGTGTTTAGCCGTAGCCTAAGGGGCAAAAGAGAAACAATTTGGTTATTATCTAATGTGTAATAGCCATTAGGAGACCATTAGGACATGCATTAATTAATGGGAGTTTATACATGTACTTAGCAATATCATGGAAGATTTCTAGGTGATTTGTGTGTACATATGTATTCCGTGGGTTTTCATAGGGAAGGAAGGATCCAACTTTCCTCCCTCAAGAACGAACAAATCTCCGAAATGAAATTCCCCTTCAACAATGATGTTGATGAATCGTTTCATGAGCTATAGGGACCAATTACAAAGATCTCCTCGTGCATGCCTCCCATTTGGTTTTACTGAATTTGTCATCAACTTGATACCTTCTACAATGCCTTAAACCCGGCCGACCAAGATTCTTTGAATTCTACCGCCGGTGGCAATCTTTTGGAAAGACGTACTCAAAATATGTTGACGATTATCGAAAACAAATCCAAGGTCCGCAATTCACGAAACAAATTGATTGTTTCTCAAGTGAAATCAAGTGATGTTAATTCTTCTTCTTCTAAGAGCTAGTCCAAACGTTACTCATTGATTAAATCATGCAAACAAATTATTTGACTACCGCCATGACCGCTATTCTCATGACAATTTCAAGCAACCCCACCTCCATCTTCCGTAAACTTTGAGGAAATTTGTGTTACTTGCGGTAGTGCTTATCCTTATTATCAGTGTCTCGCCGCCGATGCAAAACTGACTTTCTCGAGATAATATTCAAGGATACGTTTTTTTCCGCGCACTGTGTACTACAATCAGGCTAAATTCGTGTTAATCGTGTCCTCCTCTTAGTTTGCTAATTTAAATTAGACCACCTGGTTTTGCTCAACCCAATGTGGCAAAATAATCCAAACTCTTTTAAGCACAACTCTCAAGGATATAATCGAGTAAGCAATTTCAATCATGATAACATCTATCAAGCATCCGACCATACAACAAAAATTTCAAGTTGTGCCTCTTAGGTGAGTTGGAGAAAAACTAAGAAGATAGATGATGTAATATAAAAGCCAGTGAAAGCTCAACTTAACAATGTACAAAAGTGGAGTTAAGAAATGAAATGCAAATTCGATTCAAGCTTCAATGCCAAACAAACCAATGCGTTTAAGAACATGATTGCTAGCATATTCAAATGAACACCGCTTAACCATTGTTTCTGGATCACTCCCTAGCAACACCATTATCTAACCCGCAAGGTGGATTTGAACAGCCATCACCACCAAAGGGGTCTTGTTCATTAATGGAGGGCCGATCCATTACTTATGCCTCCTTATTTTATTCATCCAGGATGATGCTGCCGCTTCGTACAATACTTAAATGGAAGCCTGGAACCCGCTTGCGTATACCATTAAGGTCCCACCTCCACAATTTGCTAAAACTAATCGCAACTTCTGCTAAAGCAGTTATGTGGTGTACAAAAGGGATCCTCTTCACCGCTTCAATATCCCTTATCCTCCAAGAAGTGGCCCTCCAGAAAAACAACAAGATAAAAATAAGTCCAATTCACAAATTTGTGCAATGTTCAAGCAACTTCACATCAATATCTCTCTGCCTGATTCTTTGATTCTAATCCTGAAATACCAAAAGATGCTTAAAAGTCTCCTTTCCAATAAAGAGAAACTTTTAGAGCTGGCAAACACACCCCTTAATCTGTTTCAGCTTACTTTATATGTTGAAGTTTATTTAGATAGCTTAATTTAGTCTGCAAAACAGCCATTTAGTTTTGTATAAAAAATCAAAAAGAGTGAATTATATGTATGCTGCCTTTTTCAAAAGCAAATTTCATGGCTCATTTGAGTTTCAAACTCATTTTTCTTTGCTGATTAGTGTAGCTTATAGTACAAGCTTTAAGGTCATATAAGCTACTAAGCCATAAGGATCCCTTTTCTAGCTTAAAAATAAGCTAGAAAAGTGTCCATAGGGCTGTTTGGGTAACATTTTTAGCCAAAAAGCTTATTGGCTTTTTAAAGCTTTACTGCTTATTTGATTGCTTAACTTTTGTTCATATGTGCTTATTAGGGTTAGGGCTTTATATCTTATAGCTTATTTGTCTCTACTTGTTGCTTATTTGTGCTTAAAAGGTCAAACAGCTTAGCCTTCAGTGTTTTAGTGTAAAAAACCAAATTGTTAGCTTGATTTTTAGCCTTTTTTTTTTTCTGGCCTTAATTTTTATTGCAAAAGTCTCTTTTTTAAAGTTTGTTAAGATTGCTTATTTTATAAGTTTTGAAAAAGAAAAATTAAAAAAAGTTTTTTCTAAAAGAAGGCACTAGACTCAACAATGGTACCTCCCATCTTTGCAACAAACGCCTGCAACCCACACTCTCACTACCATCAGTCACAGTAGGGTCATCTGGCATATGTTGCACAATTACAATATATAATCCCTTATTCTGAGCCCAATAACTTATCAAGCCTTCTTTGAGCTTATTTCCTGCTTATTTTCATAGCTCGTAAGCACTTTACATTTTTCCTAGTGACCAGCCTGTTTTAAAGTATTTTCTGATTTTCCCATCATATTTATTATTTTTAATATTTAATTTTGATTAAAACTGTTTTTAATTCATAATAAATTAAATGAAAGTCAAAAAATTATAATTCTTTTTTTTTTAAATTTTCTTTTATCATTTAGGATTGTTAAAAATTAATTTTGCTTTCGTAGGGAAATTTGTAAAATTTGGTTTTTTAAAGAACGGGATTTGAATCTTGTTATCGTTTTTAGGTTTTAAGCTTTAATTGCTATTCGTTTTAGTTTTCATTTACTTGACATGCTTATTATTAGTAGAGTTAGAAATATAAACCTAAAAAAAACGTCATTAACCTATCTCAAAAAAACGCGCGATCTACCACTTACCCCCCCACCCCACGAACGAAACCTCCGGGGTGACACCGGAAAGTGATTTTCAATTCACGCCATCACCGGGGAAACGACCGGGAAGGTTTTTTTGGGATTTTGCTTTGGGTAAAAGTAATTTCCTCTTTTAAAAGCCTTACAGAATACTTATCTCTCTATTATTGATCTTATCCTTATTATATATTTATATTATATTTATATATTATATATATATATATTAAGCGACGAGAGTCAATTTTTGGTCACTGCTGCCGGGATTTTTGATATCTATATTTCGTCTTTTCTTTAAAGATTAGTTTAAAGACCCTCCTCGTAAGTTATCATTTTCCACACATTTGAATATATTCTTATTATTAAAATTAAAACAATACCAACAATACTTTCCTAACGTATTGGAAATTACACAAAAAATTGGATAAACCAACAAACAAATCGTGTTGTTAACGTCTATAAATCGGCTCACCTTTGAATTATCAAACATATAGGAGTTATACGCGCTTGATCCACATAACATCGCCCAAAAAGGAAGAACTCTTTTAAGATCGCTTCGGCGTGCTAATACCTTCCGCTCTCTTGGCTAATTTAAAGAGCTACCGTGGACCTTTTAACATCATGTTACGGCAAAATATTATTTGTTCTTGTATTAGTGCATAGCGCACTCGCTCTTCTTCCGAATCTAATTAGTGAATCTTCTCCGAAACCCAATTACAATCAAATACGAGACGTCGAAACCGTTAGACTTTCAATAGCAACCTTTTTTCTCTAAAGAATCTCCCGTAATCCGAATGGCCTATCAACGTACTATGTCGGAGAAAGGCTCCTTTCACACACCGAGGTCTACATAGGCATTGGTGGTTCCACCAATTCTTGCTGATCATATTGATCTCAAGTATATGTCCTCATTACTAAAGATTACTATATCGGACAATTCTTTTGACTTAAGAAGACAATCCTCATGATTACATTCGTGTGTTTAACAAATAACTTCCACAATAAAATACAAAGGATTGCCTAATTCGGCGATTAATCATAATGCTTTTTCCATATATATATACATATATATACATATATATATACATATATATACATATACATATATATATATATACATATACATACATATATATATACATACATATATATATACATACATATATATACATACATACATATATACATACATACATATATATACATATACATATAGATATATATATATACATATACATATATATATGTATGTATATATATATATATATATTGGAGGGGTTTTTGACGAACATCAAAATGGCGCCGCTGCCGGGGAGAGGTGTAGCGATTTTTGCGGGATTGTTTGAATTCGAGCCTTAAAGATCCTTTCCCCGTGAAAGTTTTCGTTTTATATATAAAAACCCAAAAATATTTTGCTATTCTACTTTCTTTTCTATTTTCCTTTTATATTTAAATATCAAAAATGACCGTTTGTTAATTGTCGTTTCCGCTCATCTTTAGTTAAGAAACTATAAGAGAGGTATAAGGAGGGTCGATCCTACGAACTTCGACCCGAAAGGAGAAGGTTTTTAAAACGCTTCGCGCTTACCCGCTCCTTCGCTTCTTTGTGCGTTTTCTAGAGAGCTACCGTGCACCTTTGACTTTCAGTTACCAAAAATATTTTTGTTTCTTATTTTATTTCTTTTCCTTATGTATTATTTGAAAAATCTATAAATATTCTTCTTTATCCTCTTAGTCGTTTAATTCTTGATCTCTTTACCTTTTTATCCGATAATTCTTCAACATGTCTTGGTATTCGAGGTGCTCATGGTGTGGAGGTCCGTTTAACGGTGGGAATTGTCGGCGTTGTACCAATGTGAGTTTCAGAGACGAGTTGGTCCGTAACCCTGATCCCATTTCAAATGATGAAACACCCAATTTTTCCTACCCACCTTCACAGCCCCAAACATCTTTGTTCGACCAATTTCATTGTTTCCATTATGGAGATCCGTTAGAAGATGATGTACGTTGTCAATGGTGTACATGTGAGAGGTGTGGATATTATCTTGGAGAAGGATTTTGTTCATTTTGCAATTCTGAAGCTGGAAATTCATTCGTTTATGATTCAAATCCGAATTCTTTCGATGATCCTCCAAATGTTTTCACCCACCCTCCATAACCCCAGTACGAGACATACTTGTGTGAGTTATGTGGGAACGATTCGCACTATGGTTATGATTGTCCACCATGGTTCCCGCTTGTCTATGAGCAGGAACCGTGCTACAATCAAAACTTTGGTGATAATTATTATCCACAAAATTCACCGAGTTTTCCACAACAATATCTTTGCTGTGAAAACTGTGGGGGTCCTCATGAAAGTTTTCAATGTCAACCGATGAATCAAAACCACTTTGAGCATAATTCTAACTATTCCAGTTTTGACCAACCCCCGCAGTATTCCATCGATCATCAAAAGGACCTTAATCAACAATGGATAAGTGATGTGCACGTTAGATGGGATAAAATAGAAGAGTCACAGAATGAACTTTTCAACATGGTGCAATCATTTTGTGAAATGGTAATTCAACAAAAGCAAGCGGCTAATATCGATCAATCACCTCCTCAAGAAATGAGTATCCAAGATATGGAGGATCTGAAGCAGCATTATTTAGATGAAATGCAAAGTATAAGTAATCAAATTCAGATCAAAGATTATCGTAATGAGAGAATAGATATTCGTTATAGAAGGGAATGTGAAATTACGATTGATGAGCTTAAGGGAAAATTCAATGGAATGAGTATTGAAATTAATAAAAAGAAAGAGCTTCTTCAACGAGAGCAGGCAGCTAATGTTAGTACTCATACTCCCGAGCCTTCACGACGTTTCAATATTATTTACGATTATGACGATGATTACGAGGTGAGTACTATTCCTTTAAATAACATTACCTCTCAAATACCTCCGTCTATTGCAATCACTCCCGTTTTACCAATTTTGGAGCCCAAGGACTCTCTCATCATGGGGGATGAGGATCTTAGCACTATTCCTGAAAAGGAATCGGACGAATTCATAAAGTCTAGTGTTGAGGACTTTGTTCCAATCCCAAGTGAGTCCGAGGATACTTCCGAGATTGATAGTGAGTATGATTTACCTTCGTATAATGATTTCTCTCCCATTAACGTTTATGAGGAAAAATCCGTGACTTTCTCTAACCCTCTTTTCAATTCAAATGATGATTTTATCTCTAGTGATGATGAGTCACTATCCGATGAGGACGTTCCAGAAGATAATGTTAGAATTTACTCGAACCCTCTTTTTGAATTTGATGACGAGTACATCTCTAGTGACGTAAATCCTCTTTTTGATGAGGTGTTAGAAGACATCGAGAGCAAGGAATCCTATGTTTCTAAACTTGATGAGCCGGATTTGCTAGTCACACCTCTTTTCAAGCTTAATGAGGATGAATGTTTCGACCCAGGTGGCGATGTTGATGAGATTGAGTTTCTTCTTCACCGTGATCCGTCTACTCCTAAGATAAGCGTTGCTTCCATTCTCGAAGGGTTCACCGATGAACCGCCTCTCGAAGAGAATGATGATTTATTTGATTTGGAATCTAAAGAGAATGAATGGAAGAAGATTTTGTACGATGCTCCAATTGATGATTTGATGACCGAAGACAAAGTTTTTGACCCCGGGATTCCAGAGAATTTTTTTTCTCCAACATATGTGAGCTTACCCTTTGAGGATCGTCATTATCTTTCCCTCACATATGTTATCCAAATTTTTCTTCATTATTTCACCTATCCGGTGGAATCTCCTTTTCTTCCACTGCTCGTCCTCTCTTCTTCTCTCTCTACTCTTCTCATTTCTCCAATCATCTTCTCTCTCTTCTTTCTTTTCTCCTCTCTCTCCTTAGTTCTTCTCATCTCTCTTTCTTCCTCTTCTCTTTCCTTCTCTTCTCTCAAAATATTCCCCGAGTGAGATGAGGATACTATTTTTGACCCCGACATCTTCGCTTTTCATTTTTTTTCTCTAGAACCGGTGGCATCTCGTAGAACTTTCATGCGCCTCGATGTTTATCTAAACATCTTGAATGAAAGTCCGTTAGAGATTTGCTCTTCCACCCATTTCAATCCTAATATCACGATAATATAGGGAGAGTCAAGCTAGAGACTCGCACAAAAACAAGCGCTTCTCGGGAGGCAATTCGTGTTTCTATTTTCTTTTTTTCTTTTATTTATTAATAAGTGTGACGTGAGGAGGCTCGCCTCTTCCTTACTCGTGTTTTGTGGTTTGTGTTTTATGTCCAGGGTTGCCCTGGAATTTAAGACTCTCATGCCGTGGTTTTGTCTATCGTTCACGTCTTCGATTTTCCAATCCTTAGCATTGCTTAAATAGGGAAATCTGATATCCTATCTTATTGATCAAAGTTTTATCCTAATAGCTAAAATTAATTAAACGGCTTTAGATTTACGTAGAGACCATTTTAAACATTGAGAACAATGTTTAGTTCTAGTATGGGGGGATCTTTCGATTTGATCTTACTTGTATTTTCCTTATCTTCACGTAACCCTGTTTTACCACCAAAAATATGTGATTTTAGGCCAAAAATTAAAAAAAATTAAAAATAAAATAAGTGTTTTGACATAAATGTTTGACTTTCCGATGGTGAGAATAAGAATAAATTTTGACTTGATCAAGCATGTTGCGCTCTAGCTTGCCCCTTAACCTATATAAATGAAAGCTTTTACTAGTCTTTTATACAAGAAGCTTTAAAACGCGAATTCTAGCTTGAAAAAGCCAAGAGTTTGCAAGTTTCCATGATAGACTTTAAACATGCAAAGCTTGATTTTATTAGACTAAGCATTCGCGGATCTTTTTATTAAAGATTTTAAATTTGCAAAGAACGAAAAATGATTTAGTTAAGTATAAGTTAGATGCTAAGCAAGGATTAGTTGGTTATCTTAAGAGCTCATAAGTGTAATTTGTGGCTTTTTCTCCCCGAAGCTTCTAACCAGGACTAATAATACGTGCTCTTTTTGGAAATTAGACAAGTTAGTGGTTTTATCACTTAAAAGTCCTTTTAAAATCAACATTTTTAGACTTTTTAGACTTAGTTCAAGTTTATACTTAAAATTTTTAAAAAGAAATTTTCTCTATATCGTGGTAATATAAAGAGTGTAAAAAAATGTGTGTAATATATATAATAATAATAATACCTTGTCAGATTACTGGATCATGGTCGGCTCGCATACCGATGTGACAATCTTCATATAAGGCAAGGTCCGAAGCCGAAATAAGACAACTGGATCATGGTCGGCTCGCATACCGATGTGACAGTTCGTTTAAAGGGTGGAGGTTATAAGTATAATAATATTAATGTTAAGTGTAATGTAAATGGTTGAATAAATATAGGGAAAATCTCTTTTTCTTAAATTTAAATATGCTTTTGAACTAAGACTATTTCGTTTTAAGTTGTGGTTTTTCTAAATGAATTGTTTATTTAACGGGAAGCCTAAGAGTTTTTTAAACCGAAGGTCCGTGAGTTCTGATACTATTTTCTGTGAGGTGTCAAAAGCCTGGTCACCTAAGCTGGTCTTGGCTGGGATGTGCCGAGAAGAAAGTCGCTACATGGAATGATCTCGCTTTCAAAATCATAATTCTTGGGTAGAACGTTTGGATGGTCGAAATTTGAAATGAGCACATACACGTTTATAGATATTTATCCATCGGGAGTGAAAAGTTAGTCTAGGCTTATATAAATTACAAATATGAGTAGTGATAGCATCTTAACTTGTATTTAACAATGATTTCGTTTTTATGCTTGGTTTGGGGCGGGTAAAAAATCAGGGACGATGAATTTATCCTTTGGACATCTATAGATTATTCTATAGGCGCTTCTTGTTCTATGACCCTATAAGTTATGAAAATAATGAAAGTCCAAACATTTTAGTTAGATTGCTTAAAAGAAAAATATAAAAAGTATAAAAAAGAGAAAAAGGAAAATAAGAAAAAATATAAAAATAGATAGAGAAATAAAAGTGTGTAAAATTGGTGAAATATGGTGTTTCAAAACTATTGATTTCTTAATCCCATTAGATGAGCACTTAGCTACTTTTCGAGGTGATTAGTTTAGGGAGATTGGAATTTTTGGTTTTAAGCGTGTATTTATAACATTGCGTGAGGACATGACAATAGCGTAGTATGAGGGATTTTGATATGTGCTTAAACACATATCATTTATTCCTTATTATTAAGCTAAAAAGGCCAATAATGACAAAAAATACATGAAAAATACATTGTATTTGTTTGTATTGTGAATTATGTCTTGCAGGTAACAGATATTCAAAAAGGGACAAAAACGAAGCCAAATTGGACAAAACCCGAGCACGAGATTGGAAGAGCGTGAAAAGTCAAAGCCGAGGACGTGGGCATCGAAATGGGCCAACCCGTACCCATTTATTAGGCCCGGTCAGCCCATAAATACTCAAACTATGCAAAAAAGAGTCCAAGTCCAATCTTAAAGCCTAAAAGGCCAAAAAGCCCAAACAAAATTATTAAGCAATAGATCTTGATTGATGATTAGTGTGTGAAGATCAAGGTGTAATTAGTGTGTGTATTTAGAGAGAGAATTACCTAAATTTCCTTTTGATTAAATGAAGTTGTTACATCTAACCATGGCATAAATACTATTTATAGCCCTTGGTCGCTTGTATGACGTAAATTTCCTTACTTAACATATTTATCCCTAGTCAACTTTTATAATAGTGCTTACAAAGTAGGAAACATGTTCTTTATTACTAACATTACTCCCCATAATAATCTACCTGGAAACTAATCCTTATTATCTTTTTGATGACTACTTCTTCCTTATTCTTTGAACCCTTTATTCTGAAGTATTCTTCATTTTCACCTTTTTTTTTGAAGCTCGAAAACGCTGATAATTCTTTATGAAAGTTGAGGACAACCTTGTAGCAAATCTCTCCTGATATAATTTTCTCTCCCTATATTACAAGATAGATTTCTTTATCTCTGAAGGTATCAACTCTACTCTCGAACTCAAAATCAGCATTCTCAAAAGCTAACTTTAACCTTCTTTCGCAACTTGATTCTTTAATAGCTTGTATGAAATCTTTAACTTTGAACCTTGATCTTGTGAATGTTGATTTCAATCACATAATGTTTGCCTGATTAAAAGATCTTGAAACAGCGATGAATATTGATTGAGCATTTCCTTTGTAAAAGACTTGAACATTTGACTTTTCACATTAATCTCCATACACTTTAAGCTCCCCCTCAATCACATATCCATCTCTTGAATATTGAAGTAGTAAACTTTGATTGTCTGAAGACATTGTTGATATTCTTGAAAAGTAATTCCATGCAAATGTCGAAACAGCCATATATCATCGATCGATCTTTGAATTAATGGAAACACTACAGCTTATTCAAAAAACACTTGATGAAGTAACCCTCGTCTTGAATAACGAATCTTATCTTCCTTAATCAAACCTACTTTATACCATAACGATTTCTTGATTCACTTTCTTTGCTATATCTTGACTTGTCCCATATATTCCTTGCTTATATCTTCTCACACCCTTCAATATACTTGGACATGACCTTACGTTTCAAGCTTATATCTTCTCCTCCCATGATGAATGATGAATCCCATCATGAACATCATGAATATATAAGCTATCCCAAAATAAGCTCCCTGGGTGAAGAATACCTTGAAGTCCAGAAATTGAAAATCACAATCTTTCTTTTCTCAACATTCTCCCCAATATTAAACCAAACAAACTCCCCTAAAATAAGCCCATAAGCTCCCTCGAAACCAACAAATATGATTGCTATCATTCCCGTGAAGGTTGAAAGAAACTTTTGTCATTTTAAGTTCCGTTGAAGTAAGTCATGCATTTTTGAAAGGAAGAAATGTTTGTTTGTATGTTTGTAAAATGAAATTTGAAAAATTATCAGAGTAAAAACCATCTTCCACAATAAACCATGATATAGTTTAAACATAACAAGATCATGCCTTTGAAAAATTCCCGATGAATGTAATTTTAAGAAAATGACCAAATCAATATCTTGTGATAAAGATGCGGAAATAAGACCTAAAATTCAAAAAGCATTGATCTCATGAACTTAGTGTTGTGTTACCTTGGGAAACACATAACCACTAGATCACTTAGATGACTAGTTAACACTTATTTGAATCATTAAACAATCATTTTCAAATAGTAACCTACGTTCAGAGTTGGCATGATGGTAGCACTTGTAGGATTTCCATTCGATCATTGTGAATACTATTTTATAGTATCACTCCAGAATGTTCCGGCAATGTCACGTAGACATGCAATGTCACAAAGACATATATCATTGTACCTTTTGTATCATTGATGTTTAATACAAACATACTTTTGTGTCCTAAAGATATTTCATACGAATAACCGAATTTGGCCTAGACTCTTGTGCACTTTTATTAATTCAAGGACTGAGCAGAATGTCTTTTATTCAATACCAACATACTTCGGAAAGAGAAGTCAATAATTATCGCGTTTATCCCGTGAGAATGAAAACAAATTACTTTTTTAGAAGTATTTGATTGGCTATGAAGGGGTTGTGCATTTTCATATCTCTGGATCCCTAGTCTAACTCTTCAATACCAGAAATCAACGAATGAAATCCGATAGATTATGAGTTGACCCGGTTTCTATCCTAGTGTAGGAAAAACACCCTTCATCTTTTCTTATAAGCCTCTCACTTTTCAACTCCAACCTTTTCATTTTGCTTATCATTTGATTCTTCTTCATCATATTCTTGTCACTTTTGACAACTTTATCATTTTCTTTCATTTGTTTTCATTCAAAGCTTTATCACTTAAGTCCTTTTAGCATTCAAAACATGTTGATTTACACCTCAAACTCCATCACCTAGACCTAACATTCCTAAATTGGAAGGAAGACTCCGGGGTAGATCAATTCCGGTTCTGGAAGATCATAGGAGTATTTTGGGAGTAACTAAATCACACCATACAACTCAATCAACATACACCAAGATAATTCCTTTAGAAAGAATGTCCGTGAAAACCATGATGAGAATCTGAAATCGTATCATGAGATTTTGATAATATCAAGAAAATGTAGAACAATCACTCTGTCTGTTTTTGTATGCGGTGGCATTTCTTTTCTTGCATACTTTTCTCTTTTTCTTTTCATGTGCTGTTCTTGCTTTTGAAGCACATGACATATACTTTCATTTTTTCAAGTATACGATTTCTCATTTCTCTCTTTCTATTTTCTCTCACAAATCACTCTTTCTGTTTTTCATCATTCTCACAAACATCATATGAAGAAGAAAATTTTGATCTTTAAAAGTTTTCAATCATTATAAAGACACTCCCCCTTAACATATGCCGAGAAACATTTTTAACATGAAGCTAAAAACGCAAAAATACGGATATGTGAAGGTGAAATGTAAAACAATTTTCCATTTCCGTTTCTTTCTGAAAACTTTTCAACAACCTATACGGACACTCCCCCTCGAAAAATACCATATCTTCGTTAAAACCTTTATGAGGGAGTTCCTCTTTGCACGTCTGAGTCCTTTATTTCTTTAGACACTTTTCACAAAGAGTACATCGATTTGAAAATTGATTTTATCTTGAAAGAACCACATTTTAAAAATCCGAATCGATTGTAACGCATCAACTTGAGATCATTGACTTTTAAAACAACTTGATTTTATCTTTTAAGTACCACATAAAGATTTTGAAAAATATTTATCAATGACTCAAGTCAAAGAAGACTTCTCTTCTTTTTCAAAGATAGATGCACTGAAGCGTACACCTTCTTTTCTTTAAAGCACGGGTTATGTACTGAAATGTACACAAGCCATCAGATGAAGTTCGGGTTTCGTACTGACATTGTATGAAAGCCATTATATAAAAAAAATTAATAATAATTTTTTTTTTAAATTTTATATAAAAGAAAATCTTTTTGTATTTTTGTAAAAATTTTATATAAAAGAAAAATCTTTTTGTCTTTTCTAAAATTTTATATAAAAGAAAATCTTTTTGTCTTTTCTAAAAGTTATTAACAAAAACATTTCGTGGTAAAGAATTTATGTTTCACGACTCATCATACCTAACTTCTCGACTAAAAACTTAAATCGAGCTTCAGGCAGAGATTTCGTGAATAAATCCGCAAGTTGAAATATTCAGTAACCGACGAAAACATTTAACTCATAGATCCTTTTTCAACATGATCCTTTATAAAATGATACCTCACATCAATGTGTTTTGTTCGAGTGTGTTGTTACCAGGATTGGCACAAGATTGCAATAGGCACTCTTTGAATCACAAGTAAATCGTACTAATATGGTCGAAGAAGAAGCCATAGTCAGTCAACTGAGTACGCATCCACAAAACTTGAGCACAACAGCCCGAAACAGCAACATATTCAGATTCAGCTGTAGAAATAGACACACAATTCTGCTTCTTGGATGACCAACACACCAACTTGTCACCTAAAAATTGAACACTGCCAGATGTACTTTTTCGATCTAAGTGACATCCTGCATGGTCTGCGTCTGAATAAGCAGTTAGATCAAAGCCAGAATCTTTCGGATACCAAAGGCCTAAATTAATAGTCCCTTTGAGATATCGAAAGATCCTTTTACCGGTCAGACACCAAACACAGATGTTCATTTGGGTTTGCCTGATATCTAGCACACATACATGTTGCAAACATTATATCTGGCCTACTAAAAAGTAAGGTACATCAATGATCCAATCATAACTATACATACACAGTATAATCAACTGGTTTTCCCACAAACTCAAGTTTGAGTTTTAGCTGTTCAATCCATGGAGTCTGGGAACCGTAATCACAATTTCCATCCTAATCGTTTCAAAATATCAAGAATATACTTGGATTGATTTATGAAAACCATTTGAAAATTGATTTACTTGAAGCCCGAGAAAGAATTTCATTTTTCCCATCATACTCATTTCAAAACATTTTACCATTAATTTTGAAATTTTCGTGCAATATTTTGGATTCGTTGAGCCAAATATTATGTCATCAACGTATATTTGAATTAGCATTATATGTTTACCCTTCTTTTTTTATGAAAATAGTAGTATCGATTGAACCTTTTTGGAAACCGCTATCAACCAAGAATTTTGAAAGAACGTCATACCATGCCCGAGGTGCTTGTTTCAAACCATACAAAGCTTTGTCGAGAGCATACACATGATCTGGATATTGTTTGCTGACAAAGCCTGGAGGTTGACCAACATACACTTCCTCTTTAAGAATTCCATTGAGAAACGCCGTCTTTACATCCATTTGAAAGACCGTGAAACCCTTATGAGCAGCATATGCAAGAAATAAGCGTATAGCCTCAATTCGAGCAACTGGAGCAAACGTCTCATCATAATCAATGCCTTCTTGTTGACAATATCCTACAGCTACAAGCCTTGCTTTGTTTCGAATAACCAAACTGCTTTCATCTTTCTTATTCTTGAAGATCCATTTGGTTTTGATGATAGTCTTGCCTTCGGGTCGAGGAACTAATCTCCAACTTCAATCTTCAAATTGAACATGCTCATTCTTGCATTGCATTAAACCTAATCAGTATCTTTTAAAGCTTCAGCCACGTTAGCATGCTCAATACTACTTAGCAAACATGCAAACAAACATGAATTTGCTAGTTGTCCTCTTGTACGAAACACCTTCAGCTTGTGATCACTAATATTTTATTAAGTGTATGATTCTTAGTCTACTTTTTTTCTCATGTGGGTAAGGTTGATAAATTATGAACATTGAAGGATCATGGAAAGACGTACCTTTGCATCAAAATAAGCAACTTCCAATCGTTCATGACAAACAGCAGTTATGTGACAAAAACTGCTTCATTTCACACTAGGAACCATGCGTTATTTAAATCGATTGAGTATTTGTTGAGAAAACCATACTTATCTTCTGACTTTGTTGAACGTCATCATTCAATGAAATGAAGAAGATTCTATCTTGAAAATTGATTCAGAAACCTCATGAAAAACTTCTCAATTCGCGCGAAGAAATTTCATTGTTGAAGTATTTCAACATTCTTGTCGAAGAATTTCGTTATCTTTGAAAATCAAAATCCTCATCGTAAAAATTGTAAAATAAATCTCCAAAAAACAATCTTTCTTTGAAATTTCAGAAACTTATGAAACCGTTGGATTTGAAGATTTTCCCATTTCGTTTAAATTAGATTAACCGGGTTCTAAACTGAATTGTTTAGAAGCCATTTCTGAAATCTCATCAACATTCACATTCACGCTCTCGTGAATCTTTCGAGTTCGTTTATTGTAATTATGAATGCAGCAGATCTTTTTGAATATCCAACAAATACATCAATATTCCCCTATCCTTGAGCTTTCCAACATCATCATATCAATTGAGAATATAACATTTGCACCAAACAAGCAATTAAAGAACTGGAAGTTTGGTTTACCTCTTGTTAACGAGCTCATAAGGATTTTATCAAAACTTTGGTGGAATAATCGAATGATTCGTGTGTTAAAGCAAGCTGTTCGATGGCTTACAGCCCAAAGAAACAAGTAAGTTCGGCAATTTAATGCAAGTTCTTGCAGCTTCGAACTAAGGTTCGATTGCCTCCTTTCCAAATCGACACCATTTTGGCTGTTGGTCTTTCTTGCAGCAAAAAATGTTGAAAATGCCAACCTATCCAAAGAACTTAGCAAGAGTTTTGTTTTTAAACTCAGTACCATTATCAGTTCGAACACGCTGAACTTGAAGTTGAAGATTCACTTGGGTTTTCTTAATGAATGAAATGATGACTTCAGAAGCTTCATCTTTTGAATGAAGAAAGAATACCCATGTATACCGTGAATAATCATCGACAACAACTAACACATATCGCTTTCCGTTAATACTTTCTACACGCATCGGACCACACAAATCCATATGAAGAAGATAAAGTGGCTTATTCGAAGCAAAAGCCGTTTTGGACTTGTGATGTTTCCGATGAATCTTCCCTTGTTCACAAGCGGAACACAAGTGATCTTTTTCGAATTTCATCTTAGGAAGACCTCGAACAAGATTGTTTTTCACAAGGTTATTGATTGTGGCGAAATTCAAATGAGAAAGACGTTGATGCCACAACCAAGATTGCGAAGAAGAAGCCTTTGCTAGAAGACAAGCCGAAGAATTTGATACGATTTCGTTAAGAGCAATAGTATACAAATTCGACGAACGATTTACAGCGGTAAGCAAAAAAAATCTACAACACCATCTTTGTTTTCGAACAAAACATGTCGACTTCGAAAGGCAACATACAAGGTCCTTTGTCACAAAACTATCCAACGCTAAATAAGTAGATTCCTAGACCTTCGAATAGTAAAACTTTCTTTGATCGGCGATTGATCCAATAACAACCATCTCCCATAGCCACAATCATCGCAAAATCATTATTGCCAAAGCGAACCGTTCCAAGAAACTTTTCCACAAAGTTCGTCAAAAGAGCACGATTACCCGTCAAATATCTTGAACATCCCGAATCGATGATCCAAAGACAAATCTGGACAATCTGCAATAAATAAAACACCAAAGACATTCAACAAACTTTGGGTACCCATTTGAAAATGGGTCCCGATGAGTTAGGTGTCTTAGAAATTTTATCTATTTGACTCGTGACTTTCCATTTAGCTACGGGTTCAGCTAACGGTTGCATTTTAGGAAGCCACCTAAAACAGTCTAGTAAAGATTTATTCTAATTACTCCTCGGAATGCACATTCTAACGAATCATGAGGCTTTCCTAAAGTCATCTTGCTAACATTAAGATTTACTAATACTACATCATCAAAACAACAAATCATTCACATCATAAGAAGCATACAATCTAGAATTACAAGAAACATTCATAGCATCATTACAAAGCATGATCACACTCTATTGTCTTCATGATGAGAATTATTATCACTATCTCACTATATCTACAAGTCAGTGTGCAAGAATAACGCTTAACATCTGTTTCAATTTTGAATACCTAAACAGAAGACAAAAACAACATTAGAAGTATTAGACGAACCCGTTTCTTCTTCCAAATAACACCGCTATGCTTAGGTCTTCTAACACTACTTACAGTGTCTAATCTAAAAAATGAACAAAAACCTCTATTAGCACGCAATACATCATATTCCACATTGCTTGTCATTTTGTTTTGGATTATGGCTCTCTAACGTCTTTATCTTTTGATTATTTTGCAACATTAATTTGAAGCACAAGACGGTTTATACGCTGAAATTGGTGAAACACTTTGTGACACATTTATTTTAAACATTCCTGGAGCAATCACGTTTGAATTCTCCAAATTGTCACAACCTTTTTCAACTTCATGACAATCATTTTCACTTTGATTTTCCGAATCAGAAATTGCATTTTCACTCAACTCAGAACCTTTTGATTTCAAAGACTCAATTATTTCCAAATTTTCTTTTTCTTTTTCCAAAAGACTCAGTACTTCTTCTTCTAACTCAATTATGATCTTTTCTAAAAATCACTATTTGGAACATAATGGTTATGAGTGAACTTGGTTTGCCGACACGGAGACATCAGTTCTTTTCAAAATCTGGATTTATTATCTCTTGAAAATAATCATCCGAAAAATTTATCTTTTCATTCACATAACTTGCATTCAGATTTCCATAATCATATGCAAACTCAATTTTATTCTCTCTTGCTCTTTTAAATTTCTCAATTTCCAAAGCTTCATTCGAATAAGTTTAGAAAACATCAGAGATACCTAGACCAATAACCCTCTCATCTAAAAGACTAGGTCTCAAATCTATTTGCTTAAAAAAATAACTTGTATTTTTCAAACTAATTCCTGTTTTTCGTCCATTTATACATTTTATCCTTAGAAGCATGATCATATGTATTGTTTGACTCGTTTGTCCGATTTTATGAAGTTTTTTTTTACAATCATTCAATCTTTCCAAACACTTTTCAATTTCTAAATCCTTGTTACGCACACACTCTTCCAATTCTGAAATTTTCGTTTTCTTTTTTCTAAAATATTCCTCTTAGCCTTAGTACATTATTAATCATCTCAACGTAACTGATGAACTCATCTTGTCAAATAAACATCCTCCTTGTCTTCATCATTCTTTTTTCCAAGTTGTTTATCATTATCACAAAGAGCGGAATATTCTAATCATATATTCGGATATCTTTTTTTCTTCTCAAGTTTAGCATATTGTGCTTGACATTCAGTGGAGTATCAATCCCAACATGTTTTGACTTGAGTTGTTCTTGTAAAACTCTCCGTTTGAGCAAGCAAATTCAACATTTGTTTCGTACAACACTTTTTTTGTTCATTAAATTCATTTGTTTTTCATCCTCAACAGTGTTTACTGATCTTCAATTCATCATATTTATCTTGTAAATCCTTGTTTTGATTTTCTAAATCTTTGCTTTGTTGATTCGCTTTCTCAATACGTTTCTGACATTTAGCAATCTTGTGGTTAAACTTCTTAATCAATTTATCAACTAAATGATCTTTGTCTTCAGAATCATTATGATCAACTTCTGACTGATCATGATCTGTTTGAGATACAATATGATTTTCATTAAAATTTTCACTAGCATATTCAATTGCATCATGAAAAATTTCTTGATCATCATCATTGTTCACAAATAAACCATAATTAGTAGAGTTATCATAATATTCTGAAGTTTCATATTCAGATTCACTTTCAAAATTAGATGTTTAATAAGATACCTCACATGTTTCTTCTGCAGATGATGAACTTTCCTCTGAATCTAAAAAGACATTTTCATTTAGGCCATGAAGACCATATTGCATTTATCTCTTGATACTGAATCACTACTAGAACCCCATCCAAGCTTGTCCACAGCAAAATCTACTTGTTACATCACTTCAATTTCTTAGCTAGTAACAATTCTTTGTCTTGGTAGTAGTTTGTAGGTCTTTGACCTTTGCTTTCTTGCAGTTTTTGGCAAAATGTCCTTCCTTCTTGCAATTATAGCACTTAACTTTGCTCATATCCCTTTTCTTCTCATCAGTCTTCTTATCCTCTTTCTTTTCTTCTGACTTCATGTACTCTGGTTTCTTGTTTGCTGAAGAAGAAGCTGAAGAAGTTCTCAAATTGTTGTTTGTTGGCTTAGCATAATACTTCTTTCCGATTAAAGCTTTTGCTAACAACGCGGTAATTCTTTTTCAAATCACTGATATCATTCATCATCACTGTCCATCAGACTCTGATTGAACTGTGCAACTTTCTCTTTGCGTTGTTCACATTCGTTTTCTCACAACCAAAGCTAATGGATCTGCATAACCACAACTGCTTTCTTTTATGGATAGGCCCCTTTGCTTCATTACATCCACCTTGTTTTTTGCTTCAGGAATGTTATAGAAAGCATCAAAATTGATACCCATTAAGTTTCTTGGTTTGCCCATCAGTGGTGTACCATATTGTTTCATTCTGGGTTGCAGATTTTTTAGAAACTTGGGAATATCAACTCACAATTTCTTCTTATGACCACACTTCTTCCAAATCATTAATCACTTATAAGTAACAGAAGATAAGTATCAACAATGTTCTCCTTCATGTAGCTTTGAAAGTCTCATACTCATTAAATTGCAGCTTTCTACTTGTTCACCATACTCAGAACCACGCTCTGCCTTTTAAGAGCATCCCAAATCTTTAGCAATAAAGTATCGATGCTATCAATAAGAGAATAAATGTCATTTTGAAGCCCATGAATCAAAAGAAGATCTAGCAAAACATCAATCTTACTTACGATAATTTTCTCTTCAGCAGTCCAAAAATTAGGATCCTTAAGAGTAGATGTGCATTTGGAGCGGTTTCCATCAAGTGACTACTTGAGGCAATAACAGGCAATAGGGTGATCACCATCTGAATAGAATTAATCAATGCTTCTCACATTGTCCGTTTGCTTTTCAAGATAGTTCATAAACCATTCTCGCCACTGAGAGTATTCATCCCGATAGAAAAACGGGAATCCGCATTGTCCTAACCAACCGTAATCACGTCTCAGACTCTCATGTCTCGAAACAAAAAACCCGAATAGTCAACGAATAATCCCGATAAGCTTGCTCAATTAATCACCACAAACTAACTAACTTGCGCAAACAAAAAATTATTTAATTCGCAAGAAAAAAATCCGTAGACTAAAAAATTATCACTAAAAAAAATATTTAACACAAAATGTTAACAATTTTATTTATTTATTTATTATTATTATTATTATTATGAAATGAATCCCAGCCCAACACTATTCCAAACCATTCGGTCTATTATCATCATTCGGTGTACGAACCTTCAACTTGAGATGAGTAACGGTTGATTAAAACATCAGTAAGGACAAATGTGCAAGAACGATTTCAACTTTAAAGCATTAGCGGTTGAATAGAGGCACTAAGGACTAACGGTGTAATCTATTTTCAACAAGAAAGGTTGTTATTTCAACAAGGGACGTATGGTGTAATTATACTTAAACTTGAAGGATTGCATGTGCACTTTTTGAATTAAGTTTAATTAATACCAAAAGTTTCCCTCCATGCATACGTCTTTTTTTGTTCATTTTTCAGAATTTATGAAACATGTTACCGTTTGACTTTATCTTTCTCTTCTCGCGGAGATCCGTACGTTGTTTTCTTGGTGAAAACCCGAATATACCACGTTTGATCGAAACGATGTCAACGATCCTCAACGGTAAAAGGTCTCAAAGTAGTCCCGTATAGTAAACGATACTCAAAACCGAAAAACCGAAAATAGAGCTTAAACGTAAATATAACTAGTTCGTTTCTCTAGATTTTAAAACATCGTGGATACTCATATAGTACACACGTCGGTGGTCAAGAATTTACTCGTTCGGTGGACAAGTAATTATTACTCGTTATTCGGTGATCCTCTTTGAATTATTACTCTTTCGGTGTTCAAGAATTTTACCTCGTTCGGACTGGACAAGTATTAAGCTCCGTTCTCGGAGACCTCTTATGTGTATTTTTACTCGTTCGGCTCTTTTTTTAAAATTGTCAACATTCGATCGGCCCCTCTTAGCAATTGTGACACGTTCGATCTTTCAAAGTGTGACTAGATCGGTTTGGAGTGGAGAACTCGTTCGTTCCTCTTAAATTTCTCCTTCGTTCGGTTCTTCCTCAAATTAACTAGTTAGGAGTCACACTAGTTTTTACTCGTTCGGATTCGCACTAGGCTTAACAAGATCGGTGAACAAAGATGTGAATACACGTTCGGGTGATGATTCTTTGAACTCGTTCCCGGTTTTGTAACTAGATCGGTTTCAACTAGAAGCCAAAACGTACAATCGTCCTTGAGTTTGTCTTGTTGAGAAACCAACAAAAAATACAACGTCCTTGTCTCTAAAAATGTGGATCGTGTTCCCTTGAAAAAACAGCCACAAGAAGCTCTAACTAAAACAGTTAAGCCACTGGAATAAGCTACACAAACTTCAAAAATAAACTAACACAGTTTTTAGAATGAAACTTTTGAGCTTTTTGATTAAACCAAGTAAAAAGACCTAATAAACTAGTAAAATGAGCGATGCGGCCATATTAACTATAAAAAACTTTGAATAATCTGTCTAGAGAAAAATAAGCCACGAGAAAAGGAAAAAAGTTGTTAAAAATGGTAGTTATACAATATATATTGTGGCTTTTTCAGCTTTGAAATTGTTATCAAAGAGAATGAAATGAAACGTGTTAAGAAGCCCAAAGTTAGCCCAAATAAATGAAATGATATGAGAGATTCAAGTGATGAAACAGTAGGTACGTTTTCAAAAGCAAAACAAAGAAGAAAAAAAGAAAAAAACACACCGAATCCAAAAATAAGCTAAAAAAATAATTGTAAGCAACTAGAAACTGATATGAATGAATAAGCACTCTAATAAGCTCAGAAACGTAATAAGCACAAATAAGCAAAATCTCAATCTCACAAACATAATCAAACACTAAAATAAGCACTAATCCGCAATCATTGACTCTTGATACCACATATTAAGCAATAGATCTTGATTGATGATTAGTGTGTGAAGAATCAATGGTGTTAATTAGTGTGTGTGTTTAAGGAGAGAGGATTACCAACTTGCCTTTTGATTAAATGAAGGTTGTTACATCTAACCATGGCATAAATACTTATTTATATGCCCTTGGTAGCTTGTTGACTAAACTTTCCTTACTTAACATATTTAGTCCATGCACTTTATAATAGTGCTTACAAGTAGAACATTTCTTTATTTCTAACAAAAATGATATAAGCCCAAATCCATATCTAGGGTCCAAGTCAAAGTCGAAATGATAAAACACACAGTCAAATTTACTGTTCAATCATCCCTTTCCCCTCACCCGTTTTTACACAAGGACAAATGACAGGGTACGGGTAATTATTTCCCTCCCATTCTTAAGTGCTTCTAGAAGGACACAAGGAAAGCGTGTGCACCTCTGACACGTTCATAGAAGCTTGGCGATCACAGTGTTTATATTGTTTATGGGAACGATGGCATCAAATTTAAGGGCCAAGACAGATGGAATGAGGCGGTTATAATGATTATATAGACAAGAATTTTAAAGCTCACGTTCTCCTCACACAACAAACAAACCCTCTTCTATAAATAATTAGGATTTCATTATGTTAGAAGCGTAGATTTTAGGAGTAGTGTAGTGTAGTGTAGTGTAGCTTAATTTCCAGCTTATTGTCATTACTTTATTGTATTTTCTTTTTAAACTTTGTATTTAGTTTATGTTTAATGAAATATCAGTTTACCATTTAATTTGTCTCTTAATCCTTTAATGCATTCTAGCTTAATCATGTTTTCAAAAGTCATTTAAATAAGCTCATAAGCTCTTATTTACTGCATAAGCTATTTTCTATTCATCAATTCACTCACAAATTACCTCAGCTTATATTTTGGATGATAACCCAATAATGGATGGGCTTATAGACCTCATCAGCTTGTTTTCAACAAGCTGGAGCTTGTAGGAAAGCTCTCTAAGAGCATTTAATCCTTGTTTTGCGCAAAGGATCAAAGTAAGTTTTCTATTTCACATTTTAGCTTATTTTCTGCATTTGCTTGTTTAACTGCTTATTATTTGCTTAATGTTGCTTATTTTGTCTTTATAAATGCTTTTTATGTTAATGTTATTAGACTTATATGTCCTTTTGCGATCAAATCCTCATATAAACTGTCTTATTTGAAGCTTAAACTGCTTATTGTCTATTGTCTTTATTTTTCCTAGTGCTTAATGCTTATTTAACTTTATATGACCTTGTACTTGATCTATTTTAGCTTTTTAAAGCTGTTCATAACCTGTTTTAAGCTAAATCTACAAATGAAGCTTTTAAAGGGGTGTTTGGGATAAGCAGCACTAACCTTAGTTAGTACTGCTTGACCACTCATTGGTCTTTAAGCCAACTTTGTGAAGCTTGAATGAGGACTTATTGACAGTTTAATTAAGTTTTTATGGTTTAGTAATGAGTTTTAAGGTTTCATTTAAAAGTTCTTAGGATCTGAGGACTTATTGCTTTCTCAAACTGTTTAAAATTGGATTTGCTTAGTTTATGCATTTAGGTGTTAGTTTTATGCTTCTTTATGGTTGATAATGCATTAATATGCATTTGGATTGAGTTTGCATTTAAGGTTTGAGGTTTTGCCTAATCTGTCATATTTTAGTTTTTTTAGGATTGGTAATGCAGTTTAATAGTGGTTAGGCCTTAGCTTATCTTTGATTAAATTAGATTGCATTTAGCTCATTTTAGTATAAGTTCAATCTGTTTTAAGTTTTTAATAAGTCATAACCAATTTTGAGTCTTAAAATTTAAGTTGCATTAGCCATTTAGCTCAAAAAGTTAACAGATAGTTTAAGAATAGACAGTCTGATTTAGCTTATTTAATTGCTTAATTTGCTTAAGTCCAGTTTATATTTGCTTATTGAGTTTAGAACTTTATCTGTTTTTAGTTTTAGTTTTTAAATTTTGCTTATTGAGTCTTAGTTTTTAAGCTTATAGTCTGTCTTCAAAATCCAAAAAGCCAAAATATTAGTTTAAGCCTGTCATGTTTAAATCCTTTTTCTAGCTTAATCTTTTAGTGAATTCTCTTGATTCTAGCTTATTTGAGTTTTTCAAATGTTAATCTAAATCTGTTTTCAGTTTTTAGCTTATCCTCATTGTTTATTAGTTCATAGTGTTAGCTTAAAAAGTAGGTAATTGTGCCTTGAATTCTGTCTTTTTGTCCTCTGTCTCAAATCCTCTTTAAGGACTTTTAGCTTATTAAGTTTGCTTTCTTTTAGTTTAATTTAGCTTATTAAGTCTAAGAGAGGATCTGTTTGCAGCTTATTAGTTATCCTTTTGCTTATTAAGTTTCATAAAAGTTCAAGCAGTTAGTTATATGTCTTTTTTTTTTTGAACGGCAAAATCAGTTAGTTATATGTCTAAAGTCTTAATAAAGTCTTTGTGTTCTTTTGGTGTTTTTCAGCTTAATTTGATTGCTTATTTTGAGTCATAAGTGCTTATTAGGTGTAGATGTTAATCTGTTTTAGCTTATTTGCTTTTCTAGTTGCTTATTTAGTCATAAAAAGCCAAAACAGTTTTAGCTTTAAGCAAAAATGAATTTTTAAGTAAACTGTCATTTTGATTTTGCTTTTTCTAGCTTATTTTTAAGTTTTTGTCAAAAAGTTCATTTATTAAAGTCTCTTAGTTTTGCTTATTTTATAGCTTTTTCAAAAAGAAAATGAAAAAATATTTTTTTTTTCAAAAATGTAGGTCACAATACTCGAACCTGTGACCTCCCCTTCACAATACACACACTCTTCCATTGCGCCCTTGGGACTTTTCTGTTATTCCTTTGCATCAGTTAATTAATATTCTTAATTTAGGTTTTAGCTTATTGAGCTTATTCGATTTTTAATAGCTTATCCGTTTTAGCTTTTTGAGTTATTTTTCTTTGAAAACCTTTTTTTAGCTTAAAGTATTTTCTGTAATTTTCTAAAATTTCTATAATTAAGTTTAGTATTTTTAATTTCATTTTTAGTATTATTTAGTTTAATAAATAGTTTTAAATAATTTAAAAATCCAAAAAAATATTTTTCTCTTTTTAAAAATTAGTTTAAAGCATTTAAGTTTAGAAATTTGCATTTGAATTTTTAGAATCTTAATTTGTCATTTTTAGTTGATTAATTAGTTTTAAATTAGTTTAAATGTCGTTTGATTTTTAAGTTGCTTTAATTTTTAGATTAGCGTGCCTTTATATGCTTTCCCCTTTGCGTTATTAGTTTTAGAGACCTTTTGCGTTATTAGTCTTAGAATCCAAAATCAAATCTTTAATGAAAATCAAGCTCGATTCGCGACATAAACATGAATTTCCATTCACCTCTCACCTGAGTAAGACGATACCCTGTGTGATATTACTTATTATTCTTCTCCTAAGATGAATAATTTTGGATGTTACGCCTAGTTTAGGTGAGATATATATATTAATATATATATTAGAGTATATATTCCTATATATTTTTATTTTTATATATATACTTATATATATAAATATATTATATATCTATATATATATTTATTGTGAGGTTATTGTACGAACACTCATGCAATGTCTACCATGTAAATTTTTCTCCATGACTTTGGTACGAATATATGTTTGAATTTAAATTTCTTATGCCTATTATCGAATGAAATTTCTTCATTGAAAAAACATCGATTTTGGGCGACAATGTTGATTCAAGGGAATGGTCTTCCTAAGATTATATCTTCAGCCTTTTTTAATAATGAAATTACACGGAAATTCTAACTCCCCAAATTTCACTAAAATATTGACAGTTCCTAAGGGCTCATTAGTTCCTGTCGTATTTTCTAAGGTGCCTTGTATCTTGAGTTTATTCTAAACCATAGATATTGCGTAAACTCTTTGTGGCTTAATAATTATCCATAGTCATCTAATGTGGTAGTATGCATAATGTGATTATGGCTATTAATTTTGAAAGGAGAAGAAGTCTTCCTGGCTTAGTTCTTGGTTAAAACGACAAGGTGCAGTAATTCCGGGATGTTGTCATTGCTATGTCACTTCGTTTGCGACATGGCGATGGAGATACTTAATTCACTTACACTAGCTGTCGAGGCTTCAAATTGCCTTTTCATGATACCATCTTTCATTTCCTGTCTAATGGACTTAATGATGATAATTAAGGCATCCTTCATGTGTCTCCCACTCCCTTGCATACTTATTGTTTAGTATTCACGCGTTCAACCAATTCGATCAACGTCATCCTTTTCTTCAAAGTGCTGAATGTTCTGAGTATACCCATGGTTACTTTCCTCTTCCTCGCTCATGACTACTTCATCGTTGGTCATGTGTTCAACCTCTTCCTCCATATCTTCCGAATCATAATCGGACTCGACGTCTGATTGGTTAGGATCAAAGTAGCGAGCAAATTCCCGGATTGGGTCATGGGTTGGTGTACTTTTGCCGAAATAGGTAGGAAGATATGATTTAGTATTGCTGATGTGGTTCTCATTTACCTTTTTCTCGTATTCCAAGTATTCGACGATAGTCATATCTTCAATCTTCTTAGGTGTCTGACTTTCTTGTGTCAGCCTAAGATATTGTTCAATGGTGAGATCTTCAATGTCAACCTCATCCATGATGTTTCCTAGAGAATAGATCAAAGTGAGAAAAGACATAATTGTAAAAATTCAAATTACTACTAATTTTTAGCTCCCCGGCAGCGGCGCCAAAAACTTGATGCATATTTTCTTTTGAAATATTTATTATCCAAGTTTTAAATTTATAAAACTCGATCTACCTAACCACGCACTAACGGGTAGAGAACCCGATCGTGGGTAGTATAGAATGGTAAATCGGAGGTCGTCCCAAGAGCTAAGTTGTAATTAGTTTTAATTTGAAATGTCACGTTTTGAAAATGGTTTTTGATTTGAATTGAAAGGAATTAAAAATAACAATAAAATAAATAACTGAAAATTAAAAGAGTTGGAGATATCAAGAGAGAAAACGTGATAACCTAGTTACTTCATTACTATTGTTATGAAAACTCTTTCCTGTGCAATGCTAAACTATGGTTTCATTAGTGGTTTCAAAGGTCGATAGACTTGAATGTGCATATATAGTCTATCCTATACTTCATGCGATTCCGAATCAGTCCCAAATCATTTGGGAGGTAGGTTATCCAGGTTGCAGTGATTAATCCCAACTATTCCTAAAACATATCTAATAATCTATAAAGATTATTAACCCTCTTTGGAAGAGTTCCTATGCTTTTTAAGTATATTAAGTGATAAGTGCGGTGACCGGTTAGTTCCTACACCAAGTAAGGAGTTAGTGATCCTCCCTAGTACCCATTGGATCCCATATTGACAAGATAATCTAATAATGGGGCAAGCTAGGTCCAAACCACCCGGTACTACCAAAACCCAGAGTTACACGATAGTCAAGGAATATCTAATGAAACCATAATCTAACAGGAAACAATCATAACAAAAGTAATTACATAACTAGGCCATCACTTTAAGTGATTAGCCGCTCATGGTAACAGAAACACAACAAGAAATAAAAGAAATCATAGATTGAAAACTCATAATTCTTACAGTATTCGTATTTGAACGATTAAATACAAAAAGTAAGTAAAGTGTGATCTCCCTTGGACTCCAAGTGGAATTCTTCGAAGGTTGGAAGCCTTTGTCGCCTCTCCAATTGGCTGTGGAGGAAGTGATGTCAGAATAGTTTGAATGAGGCCTCTATTTATAGGTATTGAACCTGTTACGGCGTAACTTATAAATGTGTTACGCCGTAACCATCATACACGGTATTCCATATTTAAATAATTTGTTACAGCATAACCAGATATGGTGTTATGCCGTAACCTTCAAATAATGTCCAATAGTACGTGATCTTCATTCCTTATTTGTGGATCTTCATGGTTACGGCGTAACTGGATATGGTGTTATGCCGTAACTCTAACTTTGTCAAGATTTCCTTCTAAATATATGGTTACGGCGTAACTAGATATGGTGTTACGCCGTAACCTTGTCCTTGATCTTCGTACTTGCTTAATTTATGTTACGGTGTAACCATTTTTGGTGTTACGCCGTAACATTCTTCAAAATTTACACTTTAAGTCCTTTTCCCTTGTTTCTTGTCACTTTCCTGCATTTCACCTGAAAACTACAAAATGATAGAAAATATCTCATTTTCGAGCATTAGTGAAACATTTGCAAGTAATATAGGGGGTAATTTGATACTAAAAAGTATTAAATATTTGATGTTATCATTTATGCAAACAGTGGCTGGAGATGGCGTCGCAGGCATAAAGTGACAGCGACGCCGTCGTGATCTATATAGTGACGGCGTCAGGAATTTCGCGACGGCATCAGGATGTGGCCGACTTAAAGAGGATCTAGAATCATCTACGTGGCGACGGCGTCAGGATTTCAAAGCGACGCCGTCGCGTCGACATCTCTATAAATATAAATCCATTTTTAGGGTTTTAAGAGTGTAACTTTGGGATAACTTTGTATAAACCTAGGGAGACGAACCCTAGTCGTTTTAGGAGCTTTATAGGTCGTTTTTAGGGCCTTAAAACCTAATTGTACTACCTTGAATCCATGTTTTAATCAAGTAAGGTTATTTATCATTAATCATTCAATATGTCTATGTGTTGTTTGATTGATTTATCTTCTTGCTTTCTTTATAACATGCGAGGCTAAACCCTCCTTTGTATTTATCTATGATTGCATGAAACTTAGATTGTAGATCCTTTTGATGTTGCTTCTTGTTGATGAATGTGCGCGTTAGGCTTTAGAAAACCAGCTTTTGTCTGTATCGCTGTTGATATGTCTAGGGAAACGCGAGTAGTGTAGAAAGGATACCATCAGTAATAGTCTTCATACTACCTTACCCATTATATGGTTGATCCCTCTTAAGTTATTTCACATGCATTTAATATACTCTTAGGGGCCTTGCAATAGTCTTCATTACTAACTTTACCTTGTGCGTGCTTTAAGGAATATTAAATAGACGGGGCGGGTTCGTGTAATCGTTCTATGATCCTAGGAAATACTTTCACAGATTCATCACAAGTGTGACACGCAACAGATCTAGGGAGCAATCTGAGGAGTAGTGCATGATTAGGTAAATACATTTTCTTATCATAAAGTTATCACCAGTAGGTTAGATATTAATTAGTTTAGTAATTAGTTAAACAAACCAACCACTCAAACCATAGATTTACCTGCTTTTTTATAAATATAAAAACACAAAAATAATCTTCTATCAACCCTTAGAATTTTGTTAGATCTTGATCAAGCCTTCCCAACCTATTCCCCTAGAGAACGATAACATACCTGAGCTTACCTTACTACACTGAATATGACTAGGTACACTTGCTATAGGATTGTAAAACTTCTGTGAAGTCTCGCAACCCCTCAATCAAGTTTTTGCTTCGTTGCTGTGTATTCGGGAATTAGTTAAGTTTCAATCATTGTTTAAATTAGTTTACTCGCTTGAATCCTTTCCAAATTGTGGTAATTTAATTCCGTATATTAGCTTATTGTAGTCTCTATTTTCTTTGTGTTAATTGTTTCGTAATCGATTCTCGTCAACCACCATGGGAGACGCGAATCCTATCCGTACCCTTAGAGATTACTATAAACGATAGCAATGAAGGGCTACAGGAATACCCATTGAGCTCCCCGTAGGGAAAACATGTGGTACCTCTATGATCCGGACACCATCCGGTTGGTGCAAAACGGACTGCTCATTCGGACCTTCGGTCGAGGATCCAAACCAACACCTCAAGATTTCTTAAAACTTGTGGCCTGCACTTGACCTTGTCGGTGTGGAAAACAGGATAGAGCGCCTGCATTTATTCCAATTTTCCCTTCGCGATCAAGCTAGCAATTGGCTTGAACGTCTTCCAGCAGGATCCATCACCACATGGGAGGATCTTACTACTCGTTTCCTTGCTCAATTTTTTCCACCGGGAAGGACCGTAAAACTCCGCAACGATATCCTGATGTTCCAACAACATCAAGGAGAATCTCTCTCAGAAGCATGGACTCGTTTTAAGGACCTACTCCAAAACATCCCTCATCATGGCATCGATCGTTGGCTTCAAATCTAGATTTTTTATGATCATGTCTCGTTTCATCTTAAGTGCGAGATTGACCGTGCCGCTGGCAGAAAAATCCGCAATAAGAACCCCGACGAATCCTGGGAAATCATTGAGAACCTCGCCCTCTACGACCATGAGGGCTGAAATGACGCAAAAACTCGTCAAACAGTCCAAAGCTATTTCTCTACACCTCAATACCACCTCAAAAATGCTGACCTGAAGACTGCTTGAGCTCGGTATAGACAGATTAATTTCTACTAAAGGGGTCGCAACCGGTCGCCCAGACGAGCTATACACACGTCCCTCTAGCTTATGGCGATAGCAGTCTACTCAAACCCTCTCTACGAACCAAAATGAACTCAGCCCACGGCATTAGGGAACTACTTTCGAAGCTCGAGTTACGGGACCTACATGGAACACCACCCAAAACATCCCAACACCACAAAATCAAACAACCACAATCCCAAATAAAACAAACTCCACAAACAAAACTAAACAAACCTAACCCACCCACAACAAACCTCCCCAAACCCCCAACCCCAACCCCAACAAACCAACAACAACAACAAACCAACTAACGCACACCTACAACAACACAACAAACACCCCTGTTACTTCAAATCAAAACCACCAACAAAACCACCAAACAACCAAACAAACAACAACCAACCCCCACTAAACAAAAAAACCTACTCAAACTAACACCAATAACAACACCCACAAACATAACCCACCCAATAACAACACATAACAACACCGAAAGGATGGAAAGATTGAGAATGCCATTTTCAAACAGCGAGGATGAGATAAAATGATAAGATGCAGAAATGTTCGGGCTTCTCAAAAGAACTCACAACCAGTAGCGCTTCTCTAAAAAAGTGCTCAAATCAGAGAAGAGGCCAAATCCCATCACCAAAATGTGAATCTATCTCTCTCGCATGATGGGGAGGAAGAGATCAGAATGACGATAATGACGTCAGCAACTGCGACGGAATTGAAAACTACCAGAACATAACGGGGAGGCCAATAAATGAAGCTGAAAAAGGGATCAGGATACGAACCCAATTAGAAAAGCTAAAAAGAAGAGACGCATCGAGGCCCCAAGCTCTCAGCCCATGAATATTACCTGAAGCATTTGATCAATGAGCAAAACTTAGAGAGGGGTTGGTTGACAATAACGGTTTAATGATCCCTTATCAGGAGCCCGGTTGGAAAAATAAAGGAAAAGACTACAATTTATTACCTAGGGGGGCTGTTTATGAAGCAATCCTTAGAAAAAAAATAACAATGAAGGAGGACATCGAAGGAAACTTCGAAATACCCTGTAACATAGGAGGCCTAAAACACATGAACGCCTTAGTTGACCAAGGATCCGACGTGAACGTCATGCCCCTCTCTACCTACATGAAACTAACCGACGAAAGGCCTGCTGAGACGGACATTAGACTCTCCCTAGCTAGCCACTCGTATATCTACCCTTTAGGAATAGCAGATGACGTATTAGTTGAGGTTGCTGAGCATGTGTACCCTATTGACTTTGTAATTTTAGACATTAAGGAAAACGAGAAGAGGCCTTTCATCTTAGGAACACCATTCCTGACAACGGCTAAGGTCGTGATTAAGTTTGATAAAGGCACCATAACTCTAAGATCTAGAAAGAGTAAGATAACCTTCCTGACAACGGCTGAGGTGTTATTTTATACATTATTTCGGGGTCATTTAACCCCTTAAATCATGCAAATATGCCAGATTATGTGTTTATTCGTTTGTTTTCATGTTTTTAGCACTTGGATGACAGAAACGGACAAGATTACGGACCTACACCAAATCTCTTGAAGATTTATGCAAACAGTGGCTGGAGACGGCGTCGTAGGCATAAGCAGATGGGCCGTCGTGCTCTATCTAGTGGACGGCGTCCGGAATTTCGCGACGGCGTCAGGGACGTGGTCCGACTAAAAGAGGATATAGAATCATCTACGTGGCTGACGAAGCTGTCAGATTTCAAAGCGACGCCGTCGCGTTCAACATCTCTTATTTATATAATCCATTTTTAGGTTTGATGTTGTTGTAATTTGGAGATAACATTGTAAAAACTTAGGGAGACAACCTAGTGTTTTAGGAGTTTATAGGTCGTTTTCTGGGCGAAGATGGCTAAAACTTGTTATCATTCACACTGTATGTAACTAGATTTTGGGACCTGCATTTTGTAAAAACTCTGATTATAATGAATGATAACTAAATTTTTCCAACAACGTCTCTTTTAAAGTTGTTTTCTATGATTATGATTGTTGTATCCATGAAGTAATACCCCAGATTATCTTCCGCTGCTATATTGTAAAAATGGGGGTGTTACAGTTAGGCTTTAAAAAACCAGCTTTTGTCTGTATTGTTGTTGATATGTCTAGAGAAATGCGAGTAGTGTAGAAAGGATACCATCGATAACAGTCTTCATAGTACCTTACCCCTAATATGGTTGATCCCTCTTAAGTTATTTCACTTGCATTTAATATAATCTTAGGGGCCTTGTAATAGTCTTCATACTACCTTACTTGTGCGTTGCCCTAACGGAATATTAAATAGACGGCGGGTTCGTGTAATCCGTTCATGACCTAGGAAATATTTACACAGATCATCACAAGTGTGACAAGGAAACAGATCTAGGAGAAGCAATCTTAGGAGTAGTGCATGATTAGGTAAATACATTTGCTTATCATAAAGTTATCACTAGCATATTAGATATTAATTAGTTTAATAATTAGTTAAACAAACCAACCTCTCAAACCATAGATTTACCTGCTTTCTTATAAATATAAGAACACAAAAATAATCTTCTCTCAACCCCTAGAATTATGTTAGACCGTGATCAAGCCTTCCCAACCTATTCTCCTAGAGAACGATAACAACCCCCGAGTCTTTCCTATACTACACTGCAACGATTAGGTACACTGCCTAGGGGATTGTAAAACTTCCTGTGAAGTCTTCGCAACCCTCACATCAAAACTTTACAAAACTCCTTTAAACTAATCAAAATTTTGTAAATTAGTTTTTATTTTGTTTATTCATGTTGTTTTTTGGAGGCTATTTATGATATTTACTTATCACACAATTAATTGAAGGGTACATGTGTGTTTTATGAACAATTATTATTAATTTTTTTTATGAACAACTGGCAAACACATATGCACAAATTAAACCATAGATGCATACATATTTCCTTACTTGTATATCAACGTTAAAATACATATGCACCCCTTTTTATTGATTTTATTTCAGTAATAAAACATATATGCACCATTCTCTTAACTTTTTAACTGTGTGATAAGTAAAATATTCTAAACAACCTTTTCAAAATAACATGAAAATTAAAATTAAAACTAATAAATAAATTATGATTGATTTATATAAGTTTTTCTAAAGTTTTGCACGTAAATCCGATTTTGCATTGAACCTTTCACTTATGAAATATTAGTATTTGCAAAATTTTATTGTTTTATCATTAACTAGTATATCAAAATAAGTATTATACCAAACTGAAAATACATGGTACATTTGACTTTTAAAAAGACAAGTATCATTTAATATGACCTTGAACATGTTTGATCTCAACTCATACAAATCAAATGGTATAGAACACGCATAAGAGCACAAGATGAACATTGTATTATATATAAAAAATTCATTCAAATTGATAATATCACAAATCAAGACCTATATGAGTTTCTAACAAAGAACTAGAGAGACAAAGGATGGTTGACACTTGTAGAGAGAGAAAGAGATATAACATAGAAAAGGTATTTCTTACAAATGACCAACACCCACTCCATGGGATGGAGAGCGCTTATATAGTACCTTACCATGGCCGGCCATGGGCTTATGTGCCATGGGCTTGGCCCGGTTAGCTTTCTCATAGCCAAACGCTTAACTTTGAGCTACGATATACTAAGGGAGGTCACTCTAAGTTACAAAAAATCTTAAGCCTAGAATTCTATGAATGTCTTTGTTTTTTTATAGTAGACTTCAATCTTTAATCTTTATCTTGTTTCAATATGTAGTGAGCTTGATCTTGAGCTTGCTCCTACTTGCTTGATAAACAGTGATCTTGAGTTTCTTTGAGATCATCAGCCAAACATCATCTCTTTGCATCATCTTGTAATCTTTTGCCTTCTTGTGATCTTGTGACCTTTAGACCAACATGCTCATACCTTTCTTTGTCTTGAAAGCGTGTATATTCATCTTTCTTGAAATTCTTTAACATTAATACTTCGTCATTTCAAGGAAGACGTGCGGTATCAGAGTAGCGGAAGTCTTCTGAAACATGTACTTGAGCTTTCATAATGTTTTTACATATGTCGGTCGGGTATGAGCATGTAGCTATGAATCTGACTCATCTTGGAATGATCCTTCACCACCATTGGATTGATCTGCAAATAAACAGTTAGCAATAAAGCTTGTGGACGAATATGGCTTTGTTATTTGACCTTGTTTGGTTAGATTAACCTTTGGTTTTGTGAATACTGACCTGTGATCAGGTAGTTTCATCTTTAGAGACGAATCTCCTTGACAAGATTTCTAGCTTGTAGTATTGAATTCTCTAATATGTGGGTATTAGATTCATCGTACTTAGCTTGTTCTCAAACCGAAACGTCTCAAAGCAGACATCACAGTAAGAGTGAATCAGTAAGTTACTATCTTCCCGATTTAGTCGTCAATTCGTGTTCAGCTTTCCTATGTCCAGATACCCTTGTGAGGCTTCCCATGGACATAAGATTTAAAATTGATTTAGGAAAATCAGTTGGCGTGTTAAGTTGCAAACAATTTTATAACACACCAATAGTTTTGTCTTTTTTAAAATTCATTCGTCAATTCATAAGCTGGACCGAATCGATATCCAGTGTCACAAGTTTGATCCATGTAGGATCTCATAAGTCACCTACCGCAGAGCTTATTTGATGTTGGCTCTGGAAGGATTTCCATCGTTATTGTGAGTATTTAAGTATCACTTTGATGTTCTGGCAATATTACAACGATAATGCGTAGGACTCTTGAAATATATCTTGTCATCACAGTGTATGAATAACAAGCATATTTTGTATTAGTGTCCTAGTGAGATTTATAGATGATCTCTTTTATGGCTCTAGACTCGATAGTACACTTTTGTTTTAGTAATCAAAGGCTGGAGCAGACTACCACCATTTCAATATCAACTAACTCGGAGTGAGAGAGTTGATAGAAATATGTGTAATCTCTGTGAGAAATGAAACAAGAGTCTTTTGAGAGACCTTGAGTGGCTAGGGAGGGTTGTGCTTTGCATCACTGGGTCCATGATGTCTATCTTCAATACCAGACAACAGCTTAGTATTTCTGATAGCATATGTATTAACCTGGTTTCTGCCTAGGTGTATGGAACGCTTTTTTATTTTCACCCTTTATCTTTACCTTTTTTTTCATTCTTCAACACATTCAATGCTTACCAAGACTTGAAGGGGTTGAAGAATGAAAATATACTTGTTAGTTGCATAGTTTTAATCACATTTTCTCCCCTTATCCAAAATGTCAAAATCTTTTGATATTTGAGATATCAATTGATTAAGACTGTATGAGGGAGAGATGTTACTAATTAGTAAGCTTGTTTTGAACATTTTAATGCTCCCCCTTAATTATTGAGGGAAGGATATAGTGTTAAGTACATATTTTGAAAGATTTTGAATTTAATGAAAAATTCATGAAAAATTATACTTAACACATATATACTTATTTCTATACACTACATAGTGATATATTATATAAGATAAGAAATGAAACATGACCTGCCATGTTTAAACCAAGTATGAACTAGTCATACTGTCCTCTGCAACAGTCTTTTTTCCGTCTTTGTTTTTGAATAAAGGGTTCTTCTTGTTAGTTTCTTCTAGATCAAAGTTTCAGAACACAAGCTCTGATACCACTTGTTGATCCCAACTTAAGATCTATTCCTTAGCTTGTAAAGGTTAAGTTACTTTGGATAAATCCAAAACAACTATGGTAGAAACTTTGTGAATACTAAAGAGTATGCGGAATCTACTCTTTAATACTTAGAAGAATATTAATGAAACAGTAAACTGTATGAACAATGATATTACTGAAAAGCTCCAATATTATTATTACTAATAATACGAGCACTCTGTGTAGTACTAGGGTTTACAACCTTGAAGCTATATATCAAAAATGTCCATGATTATTGTGTATGCAACACCATAACCTAGGACCTCCTTTTATACACTAAGGATTCCTTTACAAGATAACTACAAATCTTCTATAATTCTAATCTTATACGTATCTTTCTAACTATATAAGATATACACTTGAATAAGTCAATACATATCACTTCACACGTCTTTATCACTTTAGCAGTCTTAATCTGCTTCTAGCAGTCTTAAGTCCTTTAGCAGTATTAAGTCCTTCAGCAGTCTTAAGTCAGTACTGGCAGTACTAACTTACTTTAGCAGTACTAATTGGTTAGTACTGGCAGTTGTAACTTGAGCAGTATTAACTCTTGGCTTGGCAGTACTAAGTATGAAGACTTTTAATTCCCAACAATCCTCCCTTAAACTTGTGATTTACCTTCAAATCATCAAGTTTCTTGAATTAAAACTTTGTTCTCTGAAAGGATTCTTTCAAACACTTTATCTTCTTGGTCTTTCAACCTGCATAAAAATCTTCCTAAGAAGTTCTCTAGACATTTTATTATCTTGTTCCACCAAGAGCTTTGCTACCAGCATCAATGTAAGAGTTCCCTTTGATAATGGATACTCCTTCTCTACCAACAAGTAGATGTCTATTCCCTTCTTTGTAGACACATGATGCACTCCGCATGAATCATATAGCTTCCAAGTTAAATCATGAATATGCTTTTGAAGCTTCCATAACTCATCATCTGTATCTGGTTTAAATAATCTCTTCAACTCAACCCATATCTCTATTTCTTTGTCATCTGTTGGTTGTGTTGAATTAAACCTCTCTTTAACTAGACTCCACAGTATTACTAAGTCAACTCTGTCAAATAATTTTAGCATATCATCAAAGAAATGATATACCTTAGTATGATTTCCATCTCTGATGATCTTCCAGTACTTCCTAGTGCCTCCAGTGTAATTCTCCTAGTCAATTATTGGATATTTAGTTTGTAAGCCTTCAACATTCATCCCTTGCTCAAGAACTATTATCATCATTTGTTGTAGCTCTTCTTGTGACAGTTCATCACCTTCTTTATCTCTTGGTTCTTTAGCTAGTTCTGAGCTTTCACTGGTTTATTTCCTCTTAGAACTTTCTTGATTAAGTTCTTCTTCTGCATCCCTCTTTGAACTTTCAGTTGCTAACTCAGGAACTGCTCTGATGAATTCACTCTCCATTGGAACAAAAGTGTTGACCCCCTTCATTGTTGTTTCAAACAAAGTCTTGATCTCATCAAAAGAATAACCTCTCAACTGATGTAGTGTATGAGTTCCCATGTGTTTGATATAATTGGACATATAAGTCCTTTGTTGAGCCTATGTGGGTGGCTTGTTCCTTCTTTCTTTAGCTCTTTGTTGGGCAAAATATCTCTTTCTCTAATTGATAAGCTCTACAAGCATTCTTGCTTGTTCAGCTTTTGTGTACTTTTCTCTTTCCTCAACTTGAAACCTCTGTGCTAACTCTTCATCAGCTTCAACTCTAGCCTGTATATCATCCCATTCTTCAACATTAAAAGAGCTAGTTGATTCATGTACCCTGGTAATCTTCTGCCTCTCTTCTTTATCAAGTTCAGCTTGCAATCTCATAGCTGCTTCATAACCAAGTCTTTCTTGTTCTTGCTGCAACTTTGTCTTGGTCTGAACAGTCTCAGATTCATCCATTTTAGCTTGCAACACTAGCAGTAGTAACTGCTACACCAGCAGTAGAAATTAGCTCAGTAGTACTAACATCTTCCTTAGCAGTAGAAACTTCTTTAGCAGCATTGAAGTCAAAATTAAACTATGTATCATGTCCATGCCTCCCCTGAATCTCTGCATTATGTTGTACCAAAGAAATATCAGGATCTTGATTAATTTTAGCTATCTTCCTCCCCTGTTTGGAAGAATCCTCCAAATTTGCTTCATCATTAGATACAACTATTCTGGTCTTTCTTCTAGCTTGGCTAGACTTAACAGTTTTCTCTAACTGTTTCACCTTCCTGATAAGTTTAGTATAAGTAGCACCATAGATTTGCTTTGTTTGCTTCAAGTCTG
>BQNB010040848.1:14895-44868 GCA_026074375.1 Tanacetum coccineum | reverse complement strand
CCAGATTGATCTTATCACAATTAGTTACTTGATTAGACATTTATTCAAACACAGACATTATCATGGCATCTTGTTGTGCATAAGAGTTAGTATCTTGAACAATCGCATTTTGCATTTCTTGCAGATAATGTTCATAAGAAATGATATTACTATCACTTGTTATTTTGTTACCTGGAACATAATCAATAAGGGATTGTTCAAAATACTGCATCTCGTGCACACTTTGATTAATCATATCATCATTTTGATAAGTGTCACGTTGTGGTACCTCGAAGAGGACGTTTGAATCGTAACTAGAGAGATTAGCCATAAGGACCGCTTTTGCTGAAGAGATATCATCACAGTCTGAGTCGTAAGCATCTAGATCATCATTCTGGAAGGCATCATTTTGTGGAATTGTTGTCTGAGTAGCTTGACCATCTGCAATTCTAAGATATGCTAAAGATGCTAACTGGTCCTTATCCAATACCTGACCAGATTCTTGTGCCTGAACCAACAACATCTTTTCCTTAAACCATGCAAAATTCCTTGGCCTCTTAGGCTGAGTGCACTGCCTTGCCATATGCCCTTCACCCTGACAACTGTAACACTTAACAACCTTTGCTTGACTTGCAACATTATTTCCCCTAGATATTGTAGCATTTCCCTTAGTTCTCGTACCTGAAAAACTTTGACCCTGTCTTCCTTGTACTTGTTGAACAGTAACCCTGCCATCTTGAATGGTAGCTTGGTTTCTTGGATTGGAAGATGTTGTAAGTTGGTTGTTGGTTGAAGGAAAACGTGATGCCATTATATAAATACTTGAATTTGATACTTTTACCGTTATTTCATTATTTTCAGGTAAAATGCAAGTATGTGACAAGAAACACGAGAAAAGGACCAAAAAATAAAGAAAGCACGGATTCTTACGAGACTTTACGGCGTAACCCCTATGATAATGTTACGCCGTAACCTATTCAAGGCAAGACACGTCATCTAGCAAGATTACAGCATAACCACACCCAAGGTTTACGCCGTAACATTATTATTATGGAAGGCTAAGACATCTGAGTTAGCATTACGGCGTAACGTGGACACTTGATTATGCCGGAACATCCTTTAAGCCTGCAAGATGGAAAGTGCACGTTAGCAGTTTACGGCTTACGCCGTAACATATTCAAAATCTATAAGTAGAGGCCTCATTCAGCCACTTTATCATCAACCATTCCACCACAGATCTAAGGGGTGATCAAGCCCTCTATACCTCAAAGAATTCCACCAGAATTCCAAAGGAGATCATACTTAACTTACTTTTGTATTTAATCGTTCATAAACGACTTCTGTAAAGAATTACGAGTTTTCTCCAATCCATGATTATCTTTAAAGAATTTTGATTGTGTTTAGTTTTTCTACAATGAGGTGGCTAAGCACTTCAAGTGCTGGCCTAGTCATGAATTTATTAATCGTAAAAATGTGATGTTCTTGTTAGAATCTTGGTCATTTCGTTGGATATCTCTTATTGACTATCATGTACCGCTTGGGTTTTGTAGCATACGGGTTGTTTAGATCATGTTAATCCTGTAAAGTATTACTACTTAACGTTGGGATTAGCATGATACTAGGGTCTGGGTGAAACAACCCTAACCCTAGTGTAGGACTAACTTGTTACCTCCGCCTCTATCACCTACTATACTTAAATAGCATAAGAACTCTTTCAGAGAGGGTTAATAATCTGCATAGGTTATTAGACTAGTTCTTGGGATAGTTGGGATTAATCACTATGACCTGGTTGCCCTACCTTCATGACTTTTGGGGGATTCGGGATCGCAAAAATTATAAGGCAGACTAAAGATATCTATTCAGGTCTGTTGACTTTAGAAACTACTAATAAAACCATGGTTTAACATTGCATAGGAAAACATAGTTATAACGGTAGTAATGAAATGGTTAGGCTAGCACGCCTATCTCCCTGATTATTTCTATCTCTTTTAATTTTCACATATTTACTTTCCTGTTATTTTCATAAATCAATCTTAAAACCATTTTCAAACGTGACAATTCAAATTAAAACTAATTAACACTTAGCTCTTGGGACGACCTAAGATTTATCATGTCTACACTACTCACGATCAGGTTCTCTGCCCGTTAGTGCCTTTGTTAGGTGAATAGAATATCCACCTACTGGAAATAAATATAGTGGAATTACGTGTGAGGAAAATTGTTATCAACCGTATAGGCGAGTTGTAGAACAAATCCATAACATGTTCGGATGACATACTATGAGATAGAAAAAGCGGCGTGGTATCTATCTTGGGCATCTTGAGACTATCTTTTGGTTCAAACAAGGATCTAAACAAAGAGTTTGGGATCCTGGAATTACAGGAGGTGACATGTTGAAGCAACACCTTGAGGAGAAGTGTTTTTGGAGGCGAGAGTATTGATAAGAACCTATTTAATAGTTTCCTTATCAATATTTACTAGTTTCCTTTATTATATAATCTTGGTCAATGATTACTATCTTTTACTATATATATATAATAAAGATAATAATATCAATAATAAATATTCCAAGAGGCTTTTAAAAGGATAAATACTTTTAACCAAAGTAAATCCCTAAAAACCTTCCCGGGTCGTGTCCCGACGAGGTGCGAATTTGAAAATCGAGGTTACGTTTTGGGATTGTGCTTGAATAATACAAAGATTGGGTTGGTTTTCTATTTCTATAAATAAAATGCACAAACAAGTAAAGGCAAACTAAAAACGAAAGCAATTAAAGCCTAAACACGAAAAACGTTAACGGGAGTCAAATCTCGTTCTTTAAAAAACTAAATCCTACAATTTTAACCCTACAAATGCAAATTTAATTTTTAACAATCCTAAATGATAAAAGAAAATTTAAAAAAAAGAATTATATTTTTTTGACTTTTATATTTTTTTTTATTATGAATTAAAAACACTTTTAATCTAAAAAATTAATTAAAAATACTAAACTAAATGGGAAAATTCTGAAAAATTTATGAAAAGTACTTTGCACTATGCTAAATCTAGGAAAAATAAACTAGGGTCAACAGCTTATTTGAATAAGCTAGAAATAAGCCCTTTAAGGCTGAAAGGCAAAAAGGGGAAAAACACCTTATATACCAAATGCCCCCAAGGTCTTACAGAAAAGACCCAAGGGCGCAGATGGTAGTGTGTGGTGTGTTAAAGTCGTTGGTCGAGGGTGGTTGAGGTCCAGGGTTCGAGCCTTGGCTCACCTTGGGCTTCCCACTTTCCCAATTATTTTTTATTTGCAAAAAAATTTTACACACTTAAACGTAAGCTGGAAATAAGCACTTTTTGTAAAAACACTTTTTATAAAACTAACTAATAAGCTATATTAAGTGACAGAATACTAAGTTTTAAGCTAAATCATGCATAAGGCTAACTGTTTGGCTTTTTAAGGTGGAATAAGCACAAAGGGAAACAAATAAGCTTAAAGCAGACTACCCTGATGTCCTAGACCTAATAAGCAGATAATGTAAAAAAAATAAGCAAAGAACATAAGCTAAAAAGCTTATTTGAGCTTAAATGGATTATGACTTAAACTGGAGTTTTGAATGACTACTAAGCATTTTTAAGCTCAAAATCAGAACAAATAAGCACATGGAAATGGGAAATGATCAAAAAACATATTAACTACTATAACTAATCTTCACTATAAAGCAAGAAATAAGCTAATAGAGAAACTAAATAAGCTGGAATAAGCACTTGAAAAAGTGTCAGTGTATACTGATTAATAATCAGTATATACTGACTTTTATTTTGGAAAATTAACTACTTTAAGCCCTCAAATTAAGTTAGAATAAGCTGCTTAAATTTCACAAAAAGCTAAAACAGATTAAGTATGTTACCTAATGAGCTTATTTTATCAAATTCAGACCATAAAACAAGCTTAATTAAACCTAAATTAGCTAATGAAAACTAGACTCTGAACTATGAAAAAGAGACTTAGACACATGACAAATTTAGACTCAACAACAATTGACTAAAGCACACTTAACCAAAGCTATACTACTGCATTTTAGACTAAAAACAAGCATGAATTAAACACCAAAAGGCTACTACTAAGAATCTAAGCAAATAAGCAATTATATTAACTCACAATTACACAGATTCAAACCATGACTACAATAAACCTTAAACTAGATTTTTGTACTTTAAAAACCTTTTAAAACTAACTTATAGACTAACTTTAAGCTAGTTAAAACTGACTCAGAAGCCAAAAACAACTTTTAACTTCATTTGACCCATTTTCAAGACTTAACCCAAACACTCCTTTAGGTTTCTCTTATCCATTTTAAGCTTGATCTTTAAAGATTTAAGCAAAGGTTATTGAAAACAGATAACAAACAACTAATATCAAGCAATATTAAGCACTATGAAAATAGAAATAAGCACTTAGAGTGAGCAAATAAAATAAGCAATTTTAAAGCTAAACTTGACAGTTTTAACTTAAATCATGATTAAATGACTTCTAAGCTAAAAGCAAGCATAAATAAGCAGTAAACAACATTAATAAGCAACAATAAACGGCAATAAGCAATAAATAAGCAGTAAATAAGCAAATGGCAGTAAAATAAGCTAAAACATGAAATTTGAAACATACAAAAGTCCTTTGCATTTGGTTAAGAGTTTTAACACCAAATTTGGTTCCAAAACATCCTATAGCTTATTCACATAAGCACTAACCCATGGCCATCCAGTATACACATGCTCCATGATTTTTGAGATTTTTAAGTGAAAAAGACTTAGGCTATATAAACTATCAAAAAGTTTATATAACTTAAGTGAAGCAGTTTACCTTTTACCTATAAAAAGGTGCCTAAAATGACCAAAATATACCAAAAATACATTGTATTTGTGTGTTTTGTGATTTATAATTGTGCAGGTAACGGATATTCACTAAAGGACACAAAATCAAGCCAAAACGGACAAAACCGAGCATGGAATGGAAAGAGCATGAAAAAGTCAAAAGTCAAAGTCAAAAGTCAAAGCCGAGAAGTCAAAGTCAAAGACGAAGCTGAACTCGAAGAATTCTAAAATGGGCCAACCCGTACCCATTTAATGGGCCGGGTCAGCCCATTAAGCATATAGAAGACTTAAGCTTTTAAGCTTACTTATAATAAGCCCTAAATCCATTACTTGGCCCAATCCTCTTTTAAATATAAACCGGCCCAAACCATAGCCCAACAATAGCTAAGAACCATTAACCCTGCAACCCTTTAACCTTTTACATTGTTAGTCCTTAAGGACTAACACTGTTAGTCCTTAGGACTAACACAACTAGTCCCTATAACCTTAAACCCTTTTCACCCCACATCCTTTTACCCCCTAACCCTGTTAAAAACAACTAACAGTACACCCAATTCTTTTCCCGCCATGTTTACTATTCATCCATCCCCTCCAAAATAGTACCCTGAAAACAGATAACAAACAACTAATATCAAGCAATATTAAGCACTATGAAAACAGAAATAAGCACTTAGAGTGAGCAAATAAAAATAAGCAGTTTTAAAGCTAAACTTGACAATTTTAACTTAAATCATGATTAAATGACTTCTAAGCTAAAAGCAAGGATAAATAAGCAATAAACAACATTAATAAGCAACAATAAACAACAATAAGCAATAAATAAGCAGTAAATAAGCAAATGACAGTAAAATAAGCTAAAACATGAAATTTGAAACTTACAATAGTCCTTTGTAGCGGCTTTCATCTCGGCACATCATGAGTTTGAAGGCGAGATCATCCCATGTAGCGGTTTTCATCTCGGCACAGAGACTAGTATTAAGACTCACGGACCTTCAGTTTCAAAACCCCTTCAGCTTCCCATTAAATAAACAATTAGAAAAATCACAATCTTAAAACGAAATAGTCTTAGTTCAAAAGCATATTTAAATTTAAGAAAAAGAGATTTTCCCGATATTTATTAAATCACTCATATTTCACTTATCATTAATATAAACGATGGAGATCCTCGACCTTTTTGAAGGCTACAACATCGGTTGTGAGCCGGCAAGATGCAGCAAACTTTTATCAGTCTCGGATTATTATTACTATGTGCCTTATTTAGAAGGCTGCAACATCGGTTGTGAGCCGGCAAGATGCAGCAAACTTTTATCAGCCCACAGTTTTTATTTATTATTATTACCTCATTTTTTTACACTTATTATTACCACGATATATAGAGATAATTTCCTTTTAGAAAATTTAAGTATAAATTTGAACTGAGACTAAATAAATTAATGTTGTCGACTACATTAATAAAGTTTCAAAAATTGTTGATTTAAGTTTAATTTTCGAAAATAGCACTTAGTATTAGTCAGGTTAGGAGCTTATGGGAGAAAAAGCTACAAATTACACTTATGAGCTCTTAATATTTCCAACTAATCCTTGCTTAGCATCTAACTCGTAATTAACTCTATCATTTTTCGTTTATAAAGGTTAAGGGACAAAGCTAAGAGCTCAACATGCTCGATCGAGTCAAAATTTATTCTTATTCTACCCAGCAGGAAAGTCAAACATTGTGACAAAACACTTATTTTATTTTTGGAATTTTTTTAAATTTTTGCACAAAATCACAATATTTTTTAAAATATTGGTGGTAAAAACGGGATTACGTGAAAATAACGGTTGCAGGCACAATCAAATCGATAGATCCCCCCATACTAGAACTGAACATTGTCCCCAATGTTTTAAGAAGGGTCTTTACGTAAATCTAAAGCCGTTTATTAAGTATGCTCAAAGATAAACGTTAGTCGATAAGATTTCGATATTGGATTCCCATAATGAAGCTGAGGATGTGAAGCTCGAGTGAACGAAGGACAAAAACCGCGAGCACGAGAGGCTTCAAAAATCCGGGCAATCCTGGACATACAACACAAAACATAAAACACGAGAAAGGAAGAGGCGAGCCTCCTCACAACACACTTATTCATTACTACTATTATAAATATTAGGATAAGCATGGGTTGCCACCCACGAAGCGCTTGTTTAAGGTCACTAAGCTTGACCCAATCCCCCATACTTGAGTTGGTCAAGGGGGATAGAAATGGAGAAACAAAACATCCAAGATAGGAATATCCCCTCCAAAAATCATCACCGGGCTTTCAGAAATGAGCTGGAAAGCTTTAAAGCCTCGATGAGATAAGAGATGAGGAGATTTCTCCTCATTAGAAGCAAGAATACCAGGATTAAAAACGTTGTCCTCATTTTCGGATAAAAATAAGAGCAAAGTGTCAAACACTGTAGAAAGAGGATCACGGATGAATGAGATAGAAAATTCATTCGGTGATAGAAATCTCTTGGATTGGACTTCAATGAATATCCCTGGATCGAAAATCTTGTTTCTAGTTCCGGAAGGAAAAGAAACTACAAGGTCGGATCCGAGGGAATCACTAGAAAGAGTGAAATCCGAATCCAAATGAAGGGTGGGATGGGTGGGTAAAACATTAGGCACATGAACTCTTGGTTCCCGTGTTGGATTATTAAAAATATCCTCCACCACATCCATAGTGAAATCCCCCGAATCGGGTTTACTATCACAAAAGAATGCTTCATAATCTGGAAGAGATAAATCAGTTTAAGAAGTGGGATTGCCACTACTTTTCTCTTCCAAATTAAAGTAGAAAGTCTCAGACTCGGGTAAAGAATTATAAGAAATGTTGGTCTCCTCCAGGAAAGAGTTAGGAGATGTGGAGGGAGACTTGGTCACAAAATCAGAAGATGGAGTGGGATTGTCTTTTAATGCTTCGTTCTTAGCAATAAGAAGATTGATATTCGACAATTTCTCACGAAGAATATCATCCTTGATTGTTAAAAGAATATCAATATCAATCTCTCCATCTTCAAAATCCTTCACCTCCTCTAAGCTGACGAGCTCAGAATCGGGAGGTGATGCATCGATATAATCGATGTCCTCACTGTAAAGAGAATCGTCATCACTCGAAGAATAATCATCGTTGGAATCGACGAGAATCTCAAAATGATATTTTCAATCTTTAAGAGGGGTGGAATTGTCACAAAAAGGCACATCACACATGCTGTCGGAAATACCCTCGGACTCACTTGGGATCGAGACAAGGTCCTCAACACTAGACTCTTCCTTTTCAGGAATAGTGCTAAGATGCTCATCCCCCATACTTAGAGAGTTATCAGGTTCCACAGTCGGTAAGATGGGAGTGATTGCAATAGTATACTCCTCGTCATCATAGTTGTTGTAGAAGGCCAAACAATTCCAGTTCAGAGTATTAATAAAATCTGCCAGCTCCTCACTTATAATTTGCATATCATTAAGAAGTTTACGAAGCAATTCTTGTATATCCTTTGGTTGATGTTGCTTTTCTTTACAAGCATACTTAATTTCAAAGAATTTCTCTCAAGCTAGCAATAAAACCTTTGGCATTTCTCTAAAAGATATACGATTAAACTTCTTTAAAAAGGTTTGTATAGATTCCATTAGGTTTTCTCTAGCTTGCAACATTTCCGCACTCGTTTCTTAAGGAGGATGATGAATGACGGGATACTGCGGGGGTTGAAATTGGTCAAAACCGGAAGAATTAGAATTATCGAAATTTGAGCCGAGTGGTCCGTATACACTATGGTTTTCGATAAGACTAAGTAAGACCGAAATTTCTCGAAAGCATATACCACGGATAATAATTCTTTCTCCGTAGTAGTGTGATGTGCTTGAGCATCCGTTATGGTCTTACTAGCATAGTGTATATGCTTAAAATGTTTAGTCTTACGTTGCCCCAGGACTGCACCTACCGCGTAATCACTAGCATCACACATAATTTCAAATGGTAGGTCCCAATCGGGGGGCCAGTCCAAATATTGTTTTTTTTAATATCGAGCTTCGTTATTACATCTAAAATATATTAATACGATCAAAACATGTATTTCGAGAAAATAAACGGGGTTTCCTTTTCAAGAAGATGGGTCATCGGCCGGGCAATTTTAGAAAAATCTTGAATAAATCGACGATAGAACCCGGCGTGACCTAAAAAACTTCGAATGCCTTTCACGAAAGACGGATGAGGGAGTTTAGCTATAACATCAACTTTGGCTCTATCGACCTCAATCCCAGATTTAGAAATTTTGTGGCCGAGGACAGTGCCCTCTTTGACCATAAAATGGCTCTCTCTCCCAATTTCAAGAGAACAATGAGTTAGTGTCTTCGCACCGTTCAAGCATTTTGTCTAAATGGGAGAGGCAAGAAGAGAAAGAATCCCCGAAGACCGAGAAGTCATCCATGAAGACTTCCATCGTTTTCTCGATCATGTCGTGGAAAATAGCCATCATGCACCTTTGGAACGTGCCCGGAGCATTGCATAAACCGAAAGGCATACGTCGGTAAGCAAACATTCCATAACGGTAGGTGAAAGTGGTCTTCTCTTGGTCTTTCGGGTTAATAGGAATCTGAAAGTATCTGGAAAATCCATCTAAAAAGCAATAATACTCATTCACTGCTAGTCGTTCTAACATTTGATCCATAAAAGGCAACGAGAAATGGTCTTTTCGGGTAGCATCATTCAACTTCCAGTAATCAATACAAACTCGCCACCTGGTAAATAGTCTAGTCGGTATCAACTCATTATCTTCATTTGTTACTACGGTCATACCACCCTTCTTGGGCACACAATGAACTGGGCTAACCCACGGGCTATCGGAGATAGGGTAAATCAATCCGGCATCAAGGAGTTTGATAACTTCCTTTTTGATAACCTCATGAATTTTTGGGTTAACCCTTCTTGGATGTTGAATTGCCCAGGTTTAGAGTCATCCCTCCAATTAATATTTTTGTGAGTACAAAAGGTCACTGCCCTTTATACGTAAGATTTTCTAAGCGATGGCACGCTTGTGTGACTTTAAAACCTTTAGAAGTCGGACCTTCTCATATTTTTTAAGTTTTTAGCAATAATGACGGGTAGTTTATCGGTACCCTCCAAAAATGCATACTCAAGATGAGAAGGTAAATCCTTGAGCTCAAAGCCCGGAGGTTTCACTCAACTAGAAATTTTACAATTTTAAGTTCCTCATACCATGAAGTTCTTTCGGGGAGAGGAGATTGATGGATCATCGTTTAATACGTTCTCCAAGTAGAAGTAAGGTCCTCTCTCTGGATCAAAGTCGGCATCATCAATTCCCGGTGGAATTGAATCATTTGTAAGATAAGCTTTGATTTCTTCCAAAATGAAGTCACCTCCCTCAAAAGGAGTGAGAGAAAGGGGGGAAGAAGTAGAAAGGATATGATCTAAAGACAGAGTGGGATTGCCACTTGTTGAACCTATCACAACAAACTCCGCGACGCACTTCATGAGCAGCACCTCCTCCACATGCTACGTCGCATGACATCAATATTCGCAATTCCAATCGACACAGCATCATTGTAGGAGTATCTTCGAAGTTTGACAATTTAAAGTTATGCTTCATCCCCCCCAAACAACGTCAGAGAGTTAATTCTTGTCACCGTAAACAGTCAATCAAATGCTACGTGTTATCCACAAAAGGTCTCTCGAGAATTAGTGAACTCGAGGATCGACAACATAATCAACGACTATGAAGTTGGCCGAAAAAACGGAACTTTCCTACTTTTACAAAGACATCTTCGGCAATACCGGATGGACTAGTAGTCGATCGGATCTGACGTTTAAGAATCTTTGATAGGAGAAAAGTTCGGGGAGTGAGAGCTTCTTCCATATGGAAAGAGGCATCAAGTTGATGCTTGCACCAAGATCGGCCAAGGCTAAGCATTCAACTAACTCTGGAAAATCACATGGAATAAGAAACTTGTCGGGGTCTCCAAGTTTTTCGGGCAACTTTTTTAGGATAACCGCCGAACAATTCTCATTCACCGGTGTTTTAGCTAAGTCAAACAATTTTTCTTTGTTATTAAGGAGACTTTTAAACATTGAAGCAAATTTCGGCATATGTAGAAGAGCATCCGCGAAACTGAGCTCGAAATGTAATTCCCTAAAGATTTTAACAAATTTCAAAGCTAGATTATCATATTTTTCACGGAGCTTCTGTTTGTTAGCTCTTGAAGGATAAGGTATAGACGGTTTAGGCTTAGGAGCAACAACGGGCTCATCAATTGGAGCTTGAATTTGGACTACCGGAGGTTGGATGTTTTCGGTACTCGGTTGCACCGTATCCTTTGTCACCTCGGGTTCCCGTTCCACCACCTTGGGAAGAGGTGGAATTGGAGGTCCATCATAAGAAATACCACTTCGGGTGGTGATTGCTTTCAAGTCACCTCTCGGGTTAGCAACGGTGTTGCTAGGAAGTGAACCCGTACCCGAAGAAGAAGCGGTATTCATTTGGAAAAAACTAGCCATCATATTCTTAAGCTCATTGGTTTGATTTGACATTGTAGCTTGCATTTCATTCCTCATTTCATTCTTGAATGTATTATTTTGATTTTGCATTGTAGACTGCATTTCATTTCTTAATTCTGATTTTAAATTACTGATATGATTTCTCATGGCTTGCATACTAGCCTCATTCGTTTTCTTAAATTTCTCCAAGTCACTCGAAGTAGTAACTTGAGTTTGAATCGGAGCTTGATAAGACGTATTTCCTTGATTGAAGTTATTTCCTCGATTCTGGTTAAACCCTTGATTTTGCACATTCGGTTGAGCAAAACCGGGTGGTCAAAACTGATTAGCTACACTCTGGGGACGATAACCGGTATTTCCCTGATTGTAGTTCACTGCGGCTGCTGAAACATATCCTTGAATATTGTCTTGATAGCCCGAAAAAGTGTTGCCATCGGTGGCAGGACACTGTCGGTAAGAATGAGCACCGCCACAAGTAACACAAGATTCCTCAACAGCTTTTACGGAAGCTGGAGCTGGGGTTACTTGATGTTGTTTAAACATCGCGGTCATGGCACTAGTCACGGCACTGGCTACGGCACTGGCTATCTCTGAAGAATCAACATTACTTGCTTTCACTTGAGAAACAATCGGTTTGTTTCTTGAATTACGAACTTTTGATTTGTTTTCAATAATTTTCAACACATCTTGTGCACTTCTTTCCAAAAGATTGCCACCGGCGGCAGAATTCAAAGAATCTTGATCGGATGGGTTTAAACCATTGTAGAAGGTATCGAGTTGATGCAATTCGGTAAAACTGTGATGTGGGCATGCTCGAAGGAGATCCTTGAAACGGTCCCATGCCTCACTAAACGTTTCTTTAAACTTTTGATGAAAATTTGAAATTTCATTCTGGAGATTTGTTGTTTTTGAGGGAGGAAAGAAATGGTTAATAAACTTGGACACAAGATCGTCCCAAGTGAGAATAGAACGAGAAGGTTCTTTGTCGAGCCAAATCCGGGCTGGACCATCGATAGAAAATGGAAAAAGCATAAGCTTAATCGATGTCTCGGGCACATCTTTGTACTTCAACGTAGAAGTAATCTTGTTAAAATATGAAATATGAGCATGAGCATCTTCTTTCTCAAAGCCGAAGAATTGTTTTGAAGTTACAAGATTGATTAGACTATGCTTTAGCTCGAAATGCTCAGCGGGAATAGGTGGTACTACGATTGCCTCCGCATAACCCTCGGTGGGTGCACGGAGTAATTCCGCCACAGTATGTTGATCGGCCATCGTAATTACGGGAACCTCTTCAAGAACGAACGGTTCGACTCTTTGTTTTGAACGTCTATGATTACGACGTTTCAGATTCGTAGAAGTAGGATTCGTAGAAGATTCACCAACAAATTTTGAAGAAGAGCGAGTTTGCATAAACTAAAAACAAAATAAGAGAAAGAAAAATATTTTTGTAACCGAAAATATTTAGAAAACGCACAAAGAAGCGGAGGAGAGGGTAAGCGCGAAGCGTTTTAAAAACCTTCTCCTTTCGGGTCAAAGTTCGTAGGATCAACCCTCCTTACACCTCTCTTAAAGTTTATAATCTAAAAGTGAGTTGATTTCACAAGTGACACAACGGTTGTTTTTTATTTCATTTTTCTAATAAATCTATGAAAATAAATCGAAAAAAAATAAAATATTTTTGAATTTTTTTAGGTTTTATATAAAAGAAAATAAAATGATAACTTCACGAGGAAGGGTCTTCAAAACACTAATCTTCAAGCTTCAACACGATAAACTTGATAATCGTAACACACCTCCCCAGCAGCGGCTCCAAAAATTGATCACTTGCTTTCTATATATATATATATATATATATATATATATATATATATATATATATATATATACATATATATATATATATATATATATATAATAATAATAATAATAATAATACATATATAAATAAATTACAAATATCAATAATAAGTAGAGAAGTATTCCAAGAGCGCTTTTTAAAGGATAATTACTTTTGACCAAAGTAAAATCCCTAAAAACCTTCCCGGGTCGTGTCCCGACGAGGTGCGAATTTGAAAATCGAGGTAACGTTTATTAAACAATGCTTGAATATCACAAATTGGATTTGGTTATCTATTTCTATAAATAATATGTACAAACAAGTAAAGGCACGCTAAAAACGAAAGCAATTAAAGAATTAAACCTAAAAACGATAACGGGAATCAAAACCCGTTCTTTAAAAACCCAAATTCTAAAATTTTAACCCTACAAATAAAAATTTAATTTTTATAAATCCTAAATGATAAAAGAAAATTAAAAAAAAGAATTATATTTTTTGACTTTTATTTTATTTATTATGAATTAAAAACGGATTTAATCTAAAAAATTAATAAAAAAAATACTAAAAGTGCCTAATGTTGAACTGGTTATGAGAAAAATATAATTTGGCAAAAAGCTAACAGCAATAAGCTATTAAAATTATGTATAAGCTACGAAGTAGCTTATACACTATTAGGTTTAAACAACGGTTAAGTACTATATTGTGCAGGACTTAAACAGATAGCCCTACTGGTGCAATGGTTAAGACGTTGGGGTGCTGTGTGGGAGGTCTCGGGTTCGAGCCTTGCTCACCCTTGACTTCCCCTACACCCCAATGTTTGCAAAACTTTTTAAAAAACTTTTTTAATAAGATAAAAATAAGCATTTTTTATAACTGTAACTATTTTTGAAAATCTATAAATAAGCCAGAAATAAGCTTTTAAAAACACAGTTTACTCTAAAAGCTAAAACACTTAACACTTAAACATGAACTTATCAAACAAGATCAAATGAGCTTATAACTGAGCAACTAAGCTAAAAACTAGCTAAAACACAAGTCATAAGTAATAGCAGGCAAGAAAAAGCTCAAATAAAAAGACAAAAAGCTTAGAATCTCAAAATAAGCTATGCAGTGGAATTATTGTAAATGAGGAACAGGTTAACCAAGGACATTTAAGCTAGAAATTGAGTGGCTTAACCTATAAGCTAAAGACTAAAAGTTCAAAACAGCTAAACTATATACTACAAACTACTTAAATCATGAAAATCATAACCTAGAACAGATTAATCCTACACTAAATAAAATGATCAAAAGCTGACTATGAAACTCAAATTCATTTCATACTATCTGATATGAACCAAAAACAATAAAAGTACTTAACAACTTAGGAACCAGATTATAAACTTAATTTAGAATGCATTTTGAACTTATAAAAACAACTTTAACAACTTAAATCTTGAAATCAAATGCTAACAGATTTAGGACTTAGAAAACTCACAGAAATGAACTATGCTTATAAAAACTTTAGAAATACTTGAAACTTGATTCAAACTTGACTAAACTTAATCCAAAACTAATTTAAAGAGATTTAAAGTTGGATTAAGAAACCATAAGTGACCAAAGCAGCTTTCTCAATGAAATAAAACCTTAAACCAAACACTCCCTTACATTTATAGAAACCAAATTTAGCTTATGACAGGACTAATTAAGGTATGAAAACATCAAACATTTTAAACATAAGATCAAATAAGGGCAACTAAGCAATAATAACACCAAAATAAGCACAAGACAATAAGCAAAAAGATTAAGCAGATAGCACTTTTTGAACCAAAATGTAAAAATGAACTTATAAGAAGTCCAAAGCTTTTGGTGAAGGCTTAACACCACAAACACTTTCTAAATCACCCTAATGCTTCCCAAGAAGCTCTAACCTATGGCCATCCAAAATTTATGATGCTCTAATGAACTTGAACAGATTTGATGATTTGAAACAGTAACTTAGGAAATTTTGTTGGAAAAACTTTAAATGGAAGGAACAGGTTCTATAAGCTTATATAAGCTTATAGAAGTCACTTGAAAACATAAATAAGCTCAAATGCATAAAGAGACTTTAAAGAACAAATTTGCATAAAAGAACATAAAACTGGAATTTCACTAATATTAAAAAGAGTACAAAGCTTGTAAGCAAATGACTGAATTTTAAAGACTTAAAAACATAAATTTAAAACATTAAAAAGTAAACTACACTACTCCTAAGTTACTTCTACACTAGATATTTTTACAAAGGAAAACCTAGCCTATTTATAGAGGAACACAAGTCTTGAGCTGTGCTTGTTGTGTTTTTGTTGTGAGAGGCTTCAAGTCTTCAATCATAGCCATTGATTTGGCTTGTTCACCAAGGGGGAGGATCCTAGCCTTTAATCTTGAACCCTGGTCTTCTTAACCAATAACACTTCATGGGATTGCCAAGGTGGCAATCCTTTGTCACTTACTGTGTGGGGTTATGTGGGAGAGTGATGTTTTTGGGAGCAGGGGCAAGGGATAGTGACAGGGGACAGTAGGTTTTGGGTTTTAGCGAGAATTAGGTGAGTGGGTCAAGGTTTAAGGGGATTTATTGGTTATGGTGTTAACAAGGAATTAGGGTTTAAGTGGGTGGTGAGGATGATTAACCAAGATGGTGATGAATAGTGTAACTGGGGATTAGGCGGGAATTAGGGGGATTAGGTTTATTATACTGTTGTTTGACCGAGTGTTAAGAGGAGTTGAATGGGAGTTAAAAAAGTTAACGAGTGTTACCCCTGGTATCGTTTAGGACTGGCACCGTTAGTCCTTAAGGACTAATGGTGAAAAAGAATAAGGACCTCAGATGTAATGACTTAACAGAGTTATATGGGGGTTGTTAAGTGTTGTTAATAGCAGTTGGGCCAGTTTTGCATTTTGGGCCTATTTAAACTTCAAAGCCTTTTAGGTTTATGTCTTTAATAGCTTAATGGGTTGCCCCGGCCCATTAGATGGGTGCGGGTTGGCCCATTAAGTATTTCTTCGGTTTTGGATTTGACTTTGACTTTGTCGACTTTGACTTTTTGACTGGTTGACTTGACTTTTACGCTCTTTTCATTCTCGTGCTCGGTTTTGTTGGTTTTGGCTTCATTTTTGTCCTTTAGTGAATATCCGGTACCTGCACAGTAATTAACACAAAACAAGCATAGATTTGGCATTTTATGTCCGTTTTTGGTCATTTGTGGTCGTTTTAGTAGGTAAAAAGTATGTGTAATTAAGCACATACCATAGGGTTTAACAAGATCACCATTGCCTTAATCCCTAAGATATATTATAATCAGCAAATAAGGATGTTTTATGCGGATGCTTTAATTGTGATAGAATTAATGTGTCTAGGTCTTAGGATGATGTAACGCCTAAGTCTAAGAATGATATGCCACATCGAGAGAAGAAATCATTGCACTTAATAAACAAAACAACATTCTAATTGGATTAATAATGGTTAATGCGGTTTTCTTATATAAGGTTTGACCGCTATTTCATCTTTTGTTAATTAGTTTGCGTGGGTAAAAGTGCCTTGAATTGATTTTAGACACCAACCAAACAGTGCTAGTCTCTCAAGCTGAAAACCCCCCTTTTTTGTTAGAATTAGGATATTAGACTGACATAGGTTTAACATAGGTTTAGAATAGAATAGAATTAACATAGATTAGATAACCAAGATATTAATTAAATTGATAGATTTAACCTCGCTTCAAGTGTTTGACACCCTACTTACTACGAAACTACTACCGACCGGGTACACTGCCCGTTAAAGTGTTGTTTTTGGTTTAGTCGGCAAAATATAAATTTAAAACTTGAATCAAATGGTGAGAAAAGCGGAAAGCACGTAGTAAGAGCAAGAGCATCCCGAACGACAATTTGAAATGTAGTTTCTCTCTGAGTCTTTCCCTATTGATTCTCTCATTGCATTTTCAAATCACTAACCTTTTCTCCTTGTAACGAAGTTCAAGATCAAGTTTGGCTTGTTGAGTAGTAATGGAAGACATAATTCTGCTAAGATTTGTCACATACAGTTCATATATGAACAAATAATATTTCACTGAAGGACAATCTAGATCATGAAAAGTGATTATGGATGCAAGACTGATTTTCACTAGGGATTAGGCATACGAATACTAGGCAAAGAATTAACACACATGACAATTAACATGAAACTGTGAGACACTCATAATCTTATAACATCCTAAATATAGGCAGTCTATAGAAAGAAAGGCAATCACAAAAGATTTTCTAAGGAGAAGCTAGACCTAACTTAATCACTATGTGACTATTTTAAGGATAACTTATACTTAGATTAGATTACATAATTAGATTACCAAGATTACGTGATTAGTGCTCCTAGTGAAAAGCATGCATAATTTGCCTTAGTAATGTATATAATCAGCCTAGGCTTAAGTGCATAATTCGCCTAAACTGTTTATGTATAACTCGCCTAGCTCAAACCATATGTATACTTTGCCTAGTTAAAATACACGTATAGTTCGCCTAATGTTGAGCACACGTATAAATCGCCTAGGAAAATATGTGTATAGTTTGCCTAGATTAATGTGTATAATTCACCTAAGGAAGAACGTATAGTTCGCCTAAGTCTCAGTGTATAGTTCGCCTAATCTTACTGCGTATAATTCGCCTAATGAAGAGCGTATTGTTCACCTAAGGAAAACGTATAGTTCTCCTAGCCTAGGAAACATATAGTTCGCCTAGGTTTATGAGGACGTATAGTTCGCCTAGGTATTATTCGCCTAGGCAAAGTTTTACCAACAAGTTATACACAATTTCGAGTATTAAAAACAACACAAACATGTTCGTTTAGCATCTACGAATTAGTCTAACACATTTATCTCATGAATTAACCACAAAAATCTTAACTTATGACTTGTTCGACTCATATGAACACGAAAAGCTAAGTTCTTCAAGATTTAACATTTTAGTATGAATAATGACACTCAGATACACACAAACAATCAATGTGGCAATCCTCAAACCAAACCAATGAACCTTTACAAGTTCTTGACCATAACCCATCAATTTCGAAAACAAGAATCACCCAATACGTATCCATATGTTATTCCCATTCAAAACTGTTATAAGTACATGTTCTAGACTCCTATAAGACCAAAACCCCTCAATTAATTTCGACTTTAACCCACTTTTGAATTCTATAAACCTTAAATCAAGTTTTAGGGTTTTCGAGCTCAAATGGGTGAAATTGATTACATCCTTTCGATTATGAACACATTAGGAATTTTAGAATAAAGCCTTAGTTTACCTTAACGTTTGAAGATGAAGAAATCTGAGGTTTGGAGGAAGTTTGAGTAATCAACAATGGAGGGAAAGAGTGAGTGTGTTTGTGTGTGTATAATAAACGGGGCAAGAGGGTGTTTTTGTTAAAAATCTTTTGGGTTTTCACAAAAATGCCCCCTAAAGTTTAATAAGACTTTTATTTTCCTAATAAACTTATCCGTAGCAAAATGTGTAGTTGACTTTAGTTTCCATATTGCACAATAGTCCCTAAGGTTTAGTTATCAAGAATAAGTTTCACATTTTGCCATAATACCCCTAAAGGATTAAACACATAACAAATAAAGCCCGATTGAGTTAACATTAATTAACTCCCCTTTAATTATTCACCCGTTATTGTTTAAAACCATTTCCTTTTATCACAAATTGATTTTATGAAGAAGATATTTGTCATTTTCTCCCCCTCAAACAATGACATGTTTTCTATTTAAAGAGCTGTAGTCGTTGTTTGAGTGGTCAAATGTCTTTGAAAATTATTTTTTCTGATGAATTTCTGAAGAAGATTATATTAGTTTTAAAATCAACACCATAAAAAATAAGATTTATCTTATTTTAACAAAGAAATGCACTGACACGTACATTAGTTTGTATAAAGGAAGCAAGGGTTGTATTGCAACGTAAACACAAGCCTTTGCATGGTCATAAAGTAGACCATGCCCGAGAATAAATTCCCATTGAGAGGTCAAGTTTTCTTTTTGAAATACCTGCCTTGAAGATGATGACCGAGTTGCTATCGGAAATGATAGCAAGCCATTTTTGGCATGTTTTAAAAGCATTTGAACTTCAGCTCGAACTTCATTTACAGCCTTGTATCATTATTAAATGACATTTCTAAGGCCGTAAATGTTATCAATTTTTAGAAGACATACCAGAGATACATATTTTTATATTTTTTTGATTTTTTAATTTTTATTTTCTTTTTGAAAAATTTACATAAAAGAAAAATATTTTTGTGTTTTTATGTTTTCTTATGTACATATGATACAGGATATATCGCGAGTAACCACCTTTACTCATCCTCTTCCTCGGTCAGGCGTTTTAGCGTTTCCGAAGACATGCTTCTCATTCCGAGCTTTTCGATTAAGAAATTAAATCTTTCTCTTGGCAAGGGTTTGGTAAAGATGTCAACCATATGATATTCTGTCCGAACAAAGTAGAGTTCCACTATTCCATTCTCCACCTGCTCCTTTATAAAATCGTAGCGTACATCGATGTGCTTGGCTCTTGAATGTTGAATGTTGTTGCAGCATAGAGCAATCGCACTTTTGTTGTCACAGTACAGAGGAATCTTATTGAATTGAAAACCATAATCTGTTAGCTGTGAACGCATCTATAGGATTTGAGCACAACACCCAGATAAGGCAATATATTCCGCCTCTGTACTCAATATCACAGTGCCCTTTTGCTTCTTGGAAGACCAGCTAATAAGTTTATCACCTAAGAATTGGGCGCTTCCTGATGTACTGCGTCTAGTGTCCTGACACCTCGTGTGATCTGCATCTGCATATGCTGTTAGAGACATACCGGTATCCTTCGAATACTAAAGACCAATGTTAATGGTTCCCTTTAGGTATCGAAAGATCCGTTTCACCGCATTTAAGTGCTTATCGGTAGGCTTTGCCTGATACCGGGCACATAAGCATACTGCATAAATAAGGTCGGGTCTACTGGATGTTAGATACATGAGGGATCCAATCATGCTACGGTAAAGTGTAGCATCAATTGGTTTCCCCTGTAGATCTTCATCCAGTTTACTCTTTTCTACCATAGGTGTGTCTAGAGAATCACTAGTTAGCATACCATATTTTTTAATAATTTCAGAAGCATATTTTGATTGGTTTAAGAAGATGCCTTTGGGACTTTGAGAGATTTATAATCCTAAAAAGAATGACATCTGCCCCATCATCGACATCTTGAACTTAGTGGTTATCAGATTAGCAAACTCATTACACATAGCAGTATTAGTGGATGCTAATATTATATCGTCAACATAAATTTGTACCAGTAATAAGCCGTTTCCTGCTTTCCGTGTGAAGAGTGTTGGATCCACTGCACCTTTAGAGAAGTGCTGTCAAATGAGGAAACTTGACAGCATGTCGTACCATGCTTGTGGTGCTTGTTTAAGACCGTAGAGAGCCTTTTTAAGCTTGTACACATGCGATGGGTTGTCCTGATCAACAAATCCTTCTGGTTGAGAGCTGTTTAAAAAAAATCCTTTTGGTTGAGAAACGTAGACCTATTCTTTAAGCTCTCCATTTAAGAATGTCGTTTTGACATCCATTTGGAAAATCTTCATATTCTTGTTGGTTGCATTTGCTACAAAGATACGGATGGCCTCTATTCTTGCAACCGGTGCAAATGATTCCTCGAAATCGATACCCTCCTCTTGCCTGAATCACTGAGCAACTAGTATTGCCTTATTCTTTAGTACCCTATCAAATTCGTCTGTCTTGACCTTGTAAATCAATTTTAGTTTGATCAACATGACTTTGTCTGGACACGAACACCAATTCCTAAACTTGTAGCCTTTCAAATTCATGAATTTCTTCTTGCATTGCATCGATCCATGACGGTTCAATCATTGCTTGTTTGAAGTTCTTTGGTTCTACAGAAGTTAGGAAGGTATCAAAATAACACCACATGGCATCAGTTGTAGTTGCTTTCTGGTGTAGAAAAAACAAGAAGGATCTCTGATTACATTTGCTATAGGATGATCCTTAGTCCATCTACTAAGTGATTCGAATGGATTAGAAGACAATCCCTTAGAAGTCGAGTCTTATGAAGAGATTCATGAAGTAGATCATCATGAAAATGTGGTGTTTTTGGTGATCCTTCAAAACCATGAGAAATAATTAGAGAATGTTTTTAATCTTGTGTTGATGGGATACTTGTTGATGGAGCATCTTGGTCAATTAATGTAGACACAGGTGAATCGGCTAAATCAACGGCTCTTGGTGCAGTAGCGACTAGAATTTAAGAGACATCATTGTTGGAGGATTAAAGTATTCATCAAACATAGGTTGGAACAAATGATCCTAATCATCTCTTAGTGGTGGAATACAAGGTTGTTGAGGAATAGTGTTTGGAACGAGTCCTGAACTGGATGTTGCAGGAGTCATTAATTGAAGCCTGGGTCCTGAACCGAGTTGTTCAGAAGCCGTAGCCGTCAGCTCATCAAAATCCACATGGATGGTTTCAATGATTTTTTGAGTACGTCGGTTGTAGATATGGTAAGCTTTCTTCTTGGGTGCATATCCAATGAAAATACCTATATCAGTTTTAGCTTGAAATTTGCCCAAATTCTCACTATCATTGTTTGGGTAGCAAAGTGAACCAAAGACATGAAGGTAGGATAAATCGGGTTTTCTATCATGTAAGAGCTCATAAGGAGTTTTTCCATGGCATCATCATATAATGGATCGGTTTTGGGTGTAACATGCTGTAGCAATTGCCTCGGCCCAAAGAAATAAAAGAGCTTGTGCGAAGATTAACATTGTACGAGCGGCTTCAACAAGCGTACGATTTTGCCTTTCAACAACACCATTTTGTTGTGAAGTTCGCGCAACTGATGTTTCTTGAGAGATGCCAACCTATTCATAGTAGTCTCGCAGGGTTTGATTAACAAACTCAGTTCCATTATCTGTATAAATGTTCCTGACAGTTGCATTCAATCTAACTTGTATCATTTTTAGAAACTTGATTATAAAACCAGGAGCTTCATCCTTTGATGCTAAAAACTTCACCCATGTAAACCGAGAGTAATCATCCACAATAATGAGGATGTGGTTTTTTCCATTTACACTTGCAACACGCATATGCCCATAAAGATCCATGTGCAAAAGATATAGTTTTTCCTGATTGGTGTCTTCAGATTTAGGTTTATGTGATTGTTTCTTGCTTTTGCCCATAGCACATGCCGAACACAGATGATCTTTTTCAAATTTCAATTTGGGAAGACCTCGTACGAGACCATGTTTATCCAAATGATTAATAGTACCAAAGTTCAAATGTGACCCATAACAATGATTTGGTTTTTGAGGCTTTGGATAAGAGACAAATTGGAGAAGACGCCAGCATATCCCTAATTGATAAAGTATAAAGGTTGGTTTCCTAAGATCCTGAGAGTAAATCAAAACCTTTTAGATTACGAACAAAGCACGTGTGTTTCTGAAAGCTACTTTAAGATCTGAGTCGCAGAATTGGCCAACGGAGAATAGATTGTGTCCTAGTCTCTCCACATAATAAACCCTTGAAATTGTGATATTCCCTATCTGATAGTCACCATACCCCATAATCTTTGCAATCTGGTCGTTACTGAACTTGACAGTACCGAGAAACTTATGAACAAAATTAGTGAGTTGAGAGCGATCTCCAGTCATGTGCTTGGAGCATCCGGAGTCCAAATACCACAAGACAATTTGGAAAACCTAAGATCGATAGAAGAAGAAGAAGATGAAGCAACTAAAGTATTGGATCCCTAAGATGTACCGGGTTCTGTTTTGTTAGAAATCATAGATTTTGCAATCTTTGGTTTGCTATTAGAACCATTAGTATTAGGAACCTTAGGTCTCCTAATATAAACCTTAGTTACTACAGATTCTTGTGCAACTACTTTTAGAGGAATGGGTTCCCTAAGAGGCACTTTATTAGTGGCGGTAATCCTAGTTAAAGGGTACGCATTTCCAACTAAAGTGAAAGTCCTTCTTGTGGGTCTCCAGTTATATCCAATTTTAGTAAACACTTTTCCTATAGGTTTCCATTCTTCATTCTTTTTAACTTTCTTAATAGACTTAGATTTGGAACTCGCATTTATATTAGAAATAAAATCAAGAAAGCACAATTCATGTCTAGCATCAAACATAGAACTATTCCATTTAACACACATTAGCTCAGAATTTGTATTTAATTTAGAATGTTGCACATTTGCATTTCCAGATGGTTTAACAACACAATTTGGTTTATTCAAACAAGACTTAACTATCCTAGAGTAGGCTCCTACTTTATTTTTCTTCTGGGTACTACTGGAAATCTGCAGGATCCTATCATTCTTTGTATTGTGTGTAGACTTTGACCTGATAGATTTAGTAGACCGGCTTATTCCTATAGAAGTTGACACAGAATTGTTAATGGTCTGTTTGGTCTTTGTTTGGGAAGAGCCTAATTGTTTTTGGGATATGCTTGATGATATGACGGGTTCAGCAAACCTAACTATTTTCCTTTTGTTGATAGGCGTGACATCAACTAATTTCTCACTGGGTTTGTGAATATCAGGGTAAATCTCTCTAACATATCCTAGCAACTCTTAAATCAGCTTAACATACTTACATGTAGAGTAAGATGCACTATCTAAAGGGTTTAGTGATTTGGATTGTTTAACTATCTCCCTAAGAATAGTAGCTTGTTCTATAGTGTGCTTAAGGTAGTATATGTGAGTTTCCCTATTATTCTTATCCTTAGGAGACAAAGTTACTGGGTCAAGCTTATACATTTCTGGAGCAATAGTGGTAGCATTTGACGCTTGGGCAGCATTGTCAACTATGTCTTTTCCTTTGAATTTCCTAAGATCATTTTAAATGCTGTTATGACAAAAACCTTTTCCTAACTTACCCCTATTTCTAAACGTTTTTGTTTTCTATTTCTTACAACTTTTTAGTTAATGCAATAAAAAAGCAAACTTTACAAAACACCTTTTTGTTAGAAACCACAAATACGGCACAAAAATAAGCTGTAAAGTGACAGAGTGCCTTAACTTAAAATAACTAAAACTGTTTGCATTCTAAGGAAGTAAGCAAATGAAAAACGAGGAAATAACTAAACAGCAATAAAGCTTACACCTAATAAGCTCTAACAAACACAAATAAGCAAATGAGATAAACTAAATCTAGCTTAAAATGACAGAATACTTAAAAAGCTATAATACTTAAAGTTTCTAAGCTAAAATGCAAATAAGCTCAAATAAGCTCTGTCCTAAGTAAAATAAGCTAAAGTAAGCTAAAACTAACCTAATAAGCAGATATAAACCCAAATTAAGCAAAAATAATAACCAAAAAGCATAGAAAAGGCAAATAACCACTTAAGCCAAAAAACAGTATCAGACCCAAACATACCTTACAGGTCTACATATGGCTTAAAATTTTAAGCCCCTAAACAGAACCTTATGGCTTAAAGGCTTATATGCCCTTAAAGTTTGAACAATAAGCTTCTTAAACCAACAAGCAGAAAGGAATTTGAAACAAAGATAAGCCGAGAAAGATGCTTATTAAAAGGGTTGTTTTCACTCAGCACATGCTGACTTTTTATTTTTGAAAGATGACTAATTTTAAGCTTAAAAATAAGCCAACAAACAGGACCTTATGAGCTTAAGACCTCAAACAAACTAATTCACTTCAAAGAGACATAAAATTTTTTTTTTTAAATCAACCATTCAAAAACCATTTTGAAATACAGAATAAGCCAGGAAACGCAATTGAAAAAGCTATTTTTTTCTTTAAAACACATACAACCAAATTTTTGACAGAATATGACAAAGACTAAAGCAGACTTAAACCAAACTTGCATACTGCATTATGACTCTAAAACTTACCAAAAACAATACTCAAAAGCTATTTTTGAAAGCTTAAACAAATAAGCCTTTTAAATCTGTTTTGTTATCACAAATTTAAGCCATTTATGGAAAAAGCTTAAAAGCAGGCTTTAAAACTTAAAACTTTTGAAAACAATTAATTTTGACAAAGAATATTGCTTGCCAAAGTTGCACAAGTGACCCAAATTGTTTTTAAACTAATTTGACCCACTCTGCCCTTGACCCAAACACCCCTTTCAAAACAGGATATGGTAATTTTTAACCATTGAAAATCACAAACTTATACTTAAACTTTGAAATACAAGATGTTGTTAAGCCTAGTATACCCCTAATGAATAGATTTTAATACCAGATAAGCAAATACAACAAGATTAAAGATTTGCAATAGTTAATCTATTTTTGACAAACATAAGAAAAACTTTAAAGAATGATTTTAAACTACAAAGACAAGCATAACAGCATTAAACATTAAAAACAAAGCAGAAAATAACAAGAATAAGCAGAAATATAAGCACAATAACTATGCTACAGTAAAATATCTACAAATTTGAGAAATGGAAACTTACAAGAGCCCTTGCTTAAACAGGGCAAACAAGCTTATAAATAAGCTAATCTACAAGCTCTAGCTTATCAAAGACAAGCTAGTAAAAGCAATATAAGCCCTTCCCTTTTTGGCTTATCTTCCAAAGAGCCTTTTGAGTGGATTTTAGTAAAAAAGGACTTAAACACTTTATACTATGGAAAAGTTTAAAGTGCTTAAGTAAAACAGCTTAAATAAGTAAGTAATAGCTTATAAGATATTACTTTTAAAACAATGGAACATGAAATTTAAAAACACCAAATTTAATCATAAAACCTAAATTTTTCATTAATTCTTAAAAACAGTACAATGATTGAATAAAAGATTATAATAAGCTAAAATGTAAATTAAATAAGCTGTAAACAGACTAAAACTAAACTAGGTGCCCTTTTGGCTTACAAATGTCCTATTTATAGAAAAAACATTAAGGTCTTCAGTCCTTGGACTTGTGTTTCTTCACTGAGTCATTTGAGAGATGTGTTTCTTGTGTGATAGAGTTGCCAAACTCAATCTTAGCCATCCAATATGAGTAGAGCCCAAGTTAAATGATCATAGCCCTTAATTTTCTTGTCTTGTTCATCAACGAATGGGGCTTAAGGGGATTGCCAAGCAGTGGCCAATGAGCCCATGTGCGGGAAAGATGTTCTGTTTGTATGTTCAAGGGTGAGAAGAAAGATGAACAGTTTAATGGTGATTTTGGGCGGAAGTTTGTTTTTGTTTTCTATCCCTGTTTTGTAAATAACAGGGTATGGGTTTTGGGAAAATGGCCAAAACTAGCCTTGAATTTTGATAAGAGTATTAGCAAGTTATCATGTGTGTTATAACTTTGGGGGAGTTGGCAGGAACAACCCCTCAAGGTATATGTCTTATTTCATGAGTGTCCTTGGGGACCTTAACAAAACTAACAATTGAGGCTTTTGGCTTAATTATTGGTTAAAGGAGAATTAGCTTAACCTTGGGCCGATTATTGTGCTTTTGCTCTAAATGGTTTAATAACCATTTAAGTCTTCATGTATTACCTTAATGGGCTGACCCGGCCCATTAAATGGGCGCGAGTTGACCCATTAAGTATTTCTTTATTTACGGCATTGGCTTTGACTTTGACTTTGTCGGGGTTGACTCTGGTTACTTTTGACTTTTGAATTTTTGACTTCTCAACTCTTAATTTCCATTCTGTGCTCGGTTTTAGTCCCGGTTGGCTTTCGTTTTGTCCTTTTCTAAGATATCCGTTACTGCAACAATATAGATGCAAAACATTCAAATACATACAATGTATTTTTGGTACGTTTTTTGGTCATTTAAGCACGATTTTATTGCCAAAAAGTATGTGTATTTAACCCACATAACAGCTGTTATGACAAAAACTTTTTCCTGAAGTTGAGCATTTAAATCAGTAATTTCAACAGACTTTTGATTCAATTGATTAACCAAAGATTCAACATGTTCTTTAGAACGAACACGTGATGGTTTAATTGAATCATATAGTTGTTTATAAGCTGTTTCAAATGCTCATTCTCAACAATTAGTTTTGCCACCTATGTTCCAATTCTATGTTGATGGTCTTAATCTCTCTATAGTCATTTTTTCCACAACTTGTTTTTAGTGATAAGTTTATTCAAACGTTGGATGTTTGGCCTTTAACTTCTCCGATTTTTGTGGCTTAGCTTGACAGCTCACTTTCAAATTATTCAATTCAAACAATTGAATAAATGAAGGTTCAATTTGGTTCACAGATGCGTTATTCTTTTGAAAAATTTCTTTATTGAGTTGCATTGCAAGTTCAAGAGAAATACAGTGTTGTTCAAGTTCAGAAAATCTTTTTAAAAGTTTATTATGACTCTTTCTTTTTTCCACCATGTTGTGTTGTTTTTTGAATAAGCTCAGCTTCAAGTTCAGAAATACACTTAATGCACATTTCCATATAATTCACAGAATCATTCATAGCAATAGAAGAATTCACATTCACAGAAGTATTTATATCCAACGAAGAATTCACAACAATATTCAAAATATCTTAAGAAATGATTTGATCCAAGAGTCGATCGTTTTCAATCAAAAAATTTTTTCTTTGATTTCAAAGCACTTTTGTGACAAGATACTTTTTGAAAGCGCAACCTCCATACTGTAAAAACTTTTGTACTTCTGTATCTCATTAAAAGATCTTTATCATAAACCTTAAATATGTCTTATAAGGTCGTAAAATGGAATTATATCTTTTAGAAAAACTTTAGTGTGTTCAAACCCCATTCACCTTCTGTTAAAGCATCATGCGTGTTCACTTTTTCACCACATTAATCAAAATGGCCAAGATGGTTATTTAAGCTATTTTAGGCTTGTATTCTCAGGCTTACCACATAAGGAAGTTCTCGAGGAGCCTAATTTGACAAGCAAAGAGCAGATTGGTCAGTATTAGGGTTGTAGAAGTTTGTAACCGAAAAAGCTTGTTCATCAGTTCAGTTCTTGTTGTGGGACACAACGTTTACTAAAATCTTTAGATAACGATTAACTTAGCAAATTAATTGGTTTAATGTTAACTTTATTTTCTAAGACCATTGGATCACTTTGTTTTAAAAGCATTTTTGATCGACTCTCTTCCTCAAGCATCAAAGTCTCTTCAGAATCAGCAATTGAAATCACATTGGTTTCCTTAGCAATAACACTACCATCATAAAGCATTCGCCTAATCTACTAAGCTTTCTTAAGATAAAAAGGATTTTGAAAACTAAGAGCTTGTTTCAGGTTGTTAACAAATCAGAAAACTTGCGTGGGTTCGTGAGCAGTACACATTTGCGCGATTTGACCCATTTTACAAACAATATTGACTAGATTCTTTAACATCTTTTTCCAAAGTAATTTCATTATCCAATATTCTAGCTATCCTTTTCCTGGATTCATTTGGAAAACATTAAATGATTTTGTTAACATCCTTTTCCTTTTAAACATTCAAAAGAGTTTGTTAAGATAGTTAATTTCTTTTTCATATCCGCAATACTGTGCACTTTTCTCCCGCATTATATCATCCATTATAACTTTCCTCAGTACTTAATCCACATTGTTGTCTTTCTTCAGTCAATTCTACCCGTTCATTGTATCTGTCAAGCTCAGCCGATAAGTGATTCATTGGAAAATTAGATTTATCCTTATTGGCCCTTGTACAATTAATACGTGATTTGACGTTGTTCAAACACAAATAATATCATGCAATCTTTGTTTGTACCGAAGAATTTGTATCCAATAGCTGCATTTTGGTTTCATCAAGCAGATACTAAGAGTAAGGAATGATAGTGCTATCACTTGTTATCTCATTCTCTGGATAATTTACAAGATGAGTTTGTTCAGAATATGACATCTCTTGCACACTTTGATTTAGCATATTAGTATGAGTGTTTTTAGAGTGAGGTACCTCGGAGAGAACATCTGATCCGTAACTAGACAAATTGGCCATAAGAACTGCCTTGGCTGTAGAGAAGTCTTCACAGTTTGAATCATATGCATCCAAATTATCTACTTGATAAGTTGCATTGTGTGTAATGACCATCTGTGTAACTGGACCTTCTACAATTCCAGGGTCTGCCAAGAATTCCAATTCTTCCTCATTTAGAACTTTACCATTTCCTTGTGCTTCAACCAAAAGAACTTTATCCCTAAACCATGTAGCATCCATTTTCCTCTTTGGCTGTGGACACTGTCTTGCCATGTGACCTTCCCCTTGGCAGTTAAAACACTTCATAATTCTTTGTTGACCTGAATTAGTCCCACATGTTCCTGAGGTGTTAGCCCTTGTTCCAGAAGTACTGGCAGCAAATGAACTTTGTCTCCCCTGAACTGGTTGAACAGTTACCATTCCATCATGAATAGTTGCTTATTGTCTCGGGTTTGAAGAATTTCTTAGTTGATTGTTGGTTGATGGGAAATGAGATGTGACGACAGTAGACAGAAATGACATCATTTTGTTACTGTCATCAATAGGGCCATCTCCTTGCTTAAACACAGGAACTGCTAGACCATAATCTATCTATGGAAATTTAGCCAGATGTGTTTGTTGATTAACTATAGAGACAATATATTTAATTTAAGGAGTAGATTGTGGTTGTGGGTAAGCATCTTGATGAACAATGGATGTGTAAGCATTTAGATACGGTGTTGATAGATAAGAAATTGCAAGCGGTGTGGATGGATAAGTAGTTGAGTAATGTTGTATGGGATGAATTGATCCATATTGAGGAGACGGAGATGGCGAAAATTGTTGTTGGAACTGTGGATTGTTGTA
>BQNB010040847.1:5726-43619 GCA_026074375.1 Tanacetum coccineum | reverse complement strand
AAAATAAGTGTTTTATGTTCGGTATCAAACTCAGTAGGTTCTACATCTTTACGTTAAGTCACTAAATAATTTTGTACAAAAAAATGGCGAATTTGTGTGTCAGGTGCCGGACCCCTTATCTCCAAAGGACGGCCCCCTTAGCTCTTGGCCAACCCCCTTATCAATCAGGGGGCCACCTGTCTGATTCGCCAGATTTTCAGAAACTTTGAAAATTTATATAAAATCAACCATAAGTCCGTAGAAGTCGCGCCACCCGTCATTTTAAAGATAATTGAGTCTACTTTCGTTTTAAAATACTTCCAATTATTTATTACAAACTTAATTAAATTAAAAATGCAAAATACTACATAGTGGTCAAAAATTTATGTGTCATTTTGACGTAAAACGTGTATTTTACCTTTTTCTTCGAGTCGGGCATTTCTAGTCGGTATGTATTTGAAAAGGGTGTTATTAACTTTATAAAAATATTAAAATTGGTTAATTTTTGAAATGGGGAGGAAACTAATTTGTCTTCAAACAAAACCGAGCTAAGTATACATTGTTGTATCTAATACATAAAACGACGACAAGTACTTTTATGTGTTATGCTATGTGATTATGTGCACTTTTTTGTGTCTTAAGTTTGTTAGTAGAAATTATTAAATGATCATTGCTATTTGTAATTAAGCTAATTGAATATCTAAGTACATGTGCCATGTACACTATTCGTTTGTAGCTAGTTTTTTGGATTATGCATAACTAGAACTTATGCTAGATTTCTTGCATTAAGATTGCGAAATTGTTTTTGCATTGCATATAGGCATAGATCACTTAATTTACAAATGTTACATAAACATCTTGTAAATCTTAAAAGTATGGGAATATACTTAGGAATAAGAGTTCAGTAACGAGTCAAGTATATTATTAAATGTGTTAAAACTAGTCACCTAAATATTTCTAACGATTTAATCTAATTTCAACAACATGTTTAAATACTTTCAACAACTTGTTCTGTTTAACCTTGTGTTGGTTAAACAAAAGAAAATATTGTATTAATACATTATTAACTAAGAAAAATAAAATGCTTGTGCTTGCATGGTTCTAACATACACACATAATTATATTTTTTTAAACATATAGTATTTTACAAAAGATGTGTGTTGTATAAAAATAGTTAGAAAACTCATCTATATACTCATAAAATGTCAAAAACTATGTATATTATAAATAACAACAAATAGTTTTTCGAACAAGTAAAATTTACGACAATCTTGGAAAAAGAAGTTAACTTATCATTATTCATCAACATCACCTTACAACTAATCTTGGGATTAATGGAACACACTATTTAAATATTTATCTATTTTCTTTTAAATGAGTGTTCGTGAGGGTCAAGAAAGATTTCGAGAATATATCAATTCATTATTCAACTTATGATTGATATCTTTATTGAATCTAATTGACAAGTTTTCGTATATGGACATGAAACCGGATTCTTATTTGTTTAGTTTCAAGATTATATAAAAATATAACAAAAAATATCATCTTGGATCTACATAACTCAATCACACTTGATTGATATGAAAATAATTACATCATTTTCTAGATGAAAAGAATATGCATCGGATCATAACTCACACTTGTGTTGATGATGCCATATTGAGTCTACTTGTCCAATGGTTATGTTTCAAATATTATACTAATATGTTTAATACATGCATAAAATACACAATGAATTAGGATTGACGACTTGGATGTTTCGTCCAAAATATTCAAGCAATTTACATTGCAATGCAATTGGTAAATGTGTCATTTCTGAAAAACCAAACACGATCAAACTAATAACATACGTAAACTTTGCTCATACAACATAACAGCACAACTCAAAACCAAAATTCACTTTTAACTAAATTCTCAAATAGAAATAATATTATTGTTTATTTACCTAGGATGACATGATGTTTGAGAAACATTATCTTTAAAGAATTTATGGACTTATCGTATTAAACGATTAATAAAAGATAATATATATCCTATTCATTTTATTTTCTTTGTAGTATAAATGGTTGTGTTACAAGAAAATAAACTACATATAATTTGAAAAATATAAGTTATTAGAATTAGAAAATAACCTATCACAATATGTGTCAATGCATAAACAAGTAAAAATACATTTATTCAAATACTTATTTAATTATGGTATACAACATTGATAAGAATAATTATTTAGAAAAATCATATTTGTTTAAAAATAAAATATGTCTTTTTTAAATCATTTATCACTAAAGAATCACAAACTCAATTAAGATAAATAATATTGATGAGATTCATTTTACAAGACATGCAATGGAGCATTCTTAATACACTCTCAATATAACATATTTTTCATTGTCACAAATAAGCACATCTCTTGGCGTTTAAAAAACCAAACACGTTAAATATCACATGTGACAACTACAATGTAAGATCACTAAGTATGAGACATCCATTAAATCAAGCAATATGTAATCGAAACCAAACAACCTATAGATCTTGAACAAAAGATCAAAACAACTTGCTTACACTTATTTTAAAATTCTACACATCTTGATTAGGATTATGCGAACCAGAATTAAAGTATGTTAGTTGAGTCATGTTAGGCCCTCTATGAAAAGATAATATAAATTTTATCTTTGATACACTTTATTAGGAAAATATAAGAATTCTATTTTGTCTAACATGAGAATGACTACGGGAGAATCTATTGCACTAGAAATTCAATTTGACCTAACAGTTGAATTGCTTCTAAGAGTGAAGTTAGGTTCAGTGTATAACCCGTAAAAATGATCGTGTTTAGCCTGAATTGAGCACCACTAGTGATAGTCTCATATTTATTCTCTAATTTGATTAAATGGCTCTTCCTAAATTTGATTAAATGGCTCTTTAGTCAATCTAGACACAATACACCTCACATATGTGCTTTAATGTTTCAAAATGATTACTTGTTCCCATGTAATGAAATTATATGTCTTCATGATCTTGATGCTCAATGTTTAATTGCTTAGATATTAAATGCATGTCCACTATAAAGATATTTGTCTTCTTCTAGCAATATTAGATAAAATATTTCTTAGTTTATCTAAATGACACATGCTCCTAAATGCTAAATGCTAACATGTTTTACATGAAGATTACATTTAAAACTATCATGTGTTGTATGCGTCATTTTACATGACTTACGTGTTAATTGTACACCTACACAATATTAGCTAAATATATGATAATTAACGTTTAAATGCCAGAGAGTCTTACACATTAATCTCGTTGATTATTGTGTCGATGCATGCTTAGATAAACTTATATGCCTATATCTATATGTCTTATGCATCTAGGTATATATTTTCTCACACTAGAATATTTTTCTTCGCGTTTGTGTCACAAATCTAAAAAGTCAAAAGAGTCGTAAAATAGTCTTATATCTCCTAGAGTCTTCACCCACACATTCCTTTAATCATCATCTCGCCTTCTTCCAAATAATCCACTCTTTCATCAAGGAAAAGTTAGATACATATCTAACACTCCTCCAAGTAGGTTTGACAACTTAAATATTTCATCTGAAATATTCAAGTATCTTTAACTTGCGATCGCAAACGTTAAAGGTCATATCCAAAAATTCATATTCAAGCCTTTTAACAACATATGTTAAAATGATCTTCCTAAAGCTAAAAGCTTACATCAACCTTCGTATGACAAAGGTCTTACGAGTTTCTACATAAGTGATTCGTAGCTCCTTTAATATACACACCTTAAGACTAAGTACTTTCATTTCCGTTAGTCCTTTCCATCCCCTTAGGAATGTCACAATGTTTTATCATCATGCTCACCTCATACATAATAAGAATCAAAGTTTATCCATCGATCTTAGGATAGAAAACTAATCAAAATTCGTCGTCATTTCCTTCGCGACAATGTCCAAAAGGAAATATCTTCATCGAAAAAGTTCTGTCGGAAGACAACATCGCCGACATCCTCACCAAACCACTCAAACGTAAACCTTTTAATTATTTAAGTCTAGGTCTAGGAATGATGAAACAAATCTCATAAACGTGTCATTCTCATTTTAATAGTCTTGTTACTATTAAATACATTCCGATAAATCTCGACAACTTAATCATTTCATCCGAAATGTTTAAGCATTTTTAATTCGCGAAATGCAAATTAAAATGTCACTCATTGTTCATGTCTAAGTCGTTTCACAAAAACCTTAATCACGCCTCTATTATTATATAGATGGTTAATATCTTTCGTCCACATTTCCGCTACCACCTTTAAGACAACCTCGTACCTCGTCGTGTGATTGTTCTATGAACATTCGCAATACTCGAGAAGAGCTACATAACTTTGTGGATGAAGTTCATCGTATGCTAACTGTCATCCGTCATGACATTGTTAAGCTCATCGCTTCCGTCTTTATTTTTCTTCATTTATTCTTTTTATTCCACAATTTATGTCCGGATGAGTACGAATTAAAAGGGAAGAGAAAACACACCTGTTCACATATATCCTTTAACCAAATACTCTCAAGAACTCACTTAAGTGATTCTTATTCACTAGAAACCAATAATGTAAAACCGAGTCATCCTTACCACTACCAATCTTGAGTCATCCACCTAGTCATCTTCACAAGAAGATTCACCATGTAACGATTCCCCACAAGTGAATTTCGCAATAAAATGCATCTCATCTTCATTTTTCGACACTCATAAGCATGTGTGCCTATGTTGTCAAAAGTTAAGTGAATTTCATAATGAAATGCGTCTCATCCTCATATCCCGACACTCATAAGCATGTGTGCCTATGTTGTTAAAAGTTAAGTGAATTTTGTAATGAAATGCGTTACATCCTCATATCCTGACACTCATAAGCATTTGTGCCTATGTTGTCAAAATTCAAGTGAATTCTGTAATGAAATACGTCTCACACTCATACGCATTTATGCCTATGTTGTCAAAACTCAAGTGAATTTCGTAATGAAATGCGTCTTATCATCCAATCATTTCCACTTTCTAGAAAGTAAAGAACACAAAGAAGATATTCAATCTTCAAGTGTTGTTGAGTCATCACACTGTCGTGTCTTTCATTTTTCTTTCACCATGAAAGAACTACTACCTCATTTCACATTTTCATCGTTGTTCGTCAACATTAACAACCAACAAAAAACCCAACAAACCTATAGTCAACACCTTCCCCTTCCATTCACGATCATCCTTCTTTGTTTATGTTTCCTTAACAAATCATCCTTATCATCAATATTTAGTTCGACCTAAAGTCTTACGATAATGTTTATCCTTAAACACCCCAAACATGAAAAGCATACATAATGCTTAACAAAGAAACCCTGAGGATTCAGTAATATCTCAATACAACCCTTAGTCTATTAAAATATACATCATCATCTTGGTTAGATAATGATACCATAAGGAACGTCTTGATCAAAATACGTTAATACTCCTTATCCAAATGACATCTTGGAAGAAGTCATTCTCATAATAATAGTGTGTCAATCAATAAACGAATTTTGTTCTCGTTTATTAAAGTCGCTATTATACCAAAGGGTGTTGGTCAAGTCTTAAGCATGTGTTGGTCGAACCTTATCATTGGTTCCTAAACGTTCTCATGTCTTAAGTATACGTCGTGTGTCTAGGTTTTAATTTTTCTTTTAAAATGTCATAGTTTAGAGTGCATATATCTAAGACATGCATGTCTTGTTCCCCGTTAGTGTATTGTTATATATATATTTAGCTATCATTGTTGGTATATATATGTGCACTTTTCTACTAATTTTTTTCTTTTTGTAGCACACTTTCGTCGCTTGACTCCTTATGTACCCCAAACAAGGGGGCAGCATACCACCGAGGGGTAGTTGCAAACCGTTATGACATCTAACAAATTTGTGATATGTGTATTCCACCATTATAATAATTGCTCTTTATGTATATATATATATATATAATATATATATATAATGTATTATATATATATAATGTATATATATATATTATATTGATATATGTGGTCGTGTGTGTGGGGTAGTTGTGTGTGTGTGTGTGTGTGTGTATGTGTATATATGTGTGTGTGTATATATATATATATATATATGATTAATTATATTATATATGTACTAAGATATTTATCTAATGTGATGCACGAAAACTAATCTTTGATGAAGTTAGAAAAGATGGTTTGCAACAAATTTTTATCCCTACGATCTAGCTAGTAGTAGTATCATCCGCATAGAGTCGGTTGAGTTCACGACCCCCCCTAAGTGTCTTAGGAGTGCAATGAGCTTATGGAGCGTGCTCCGAGTGTTAAAGTAGAAATAGGAGCATGGCTTCAGAGTTAGGGATGTTGCACGCTTCGTCATCGCGCAAGGCTTCACTTGGGATGATGCACGCTCGCCTTTTTGTTTCTAGGATTAAAGTGCAGTAAACGTCTCGCCTAAGTGTCTACCTTTTGGCTTCGACAAAAGGGGGAGAAGAAGTGTAAACAAGTAACTTATACATTTTACTATGAGTTACAGTTTACATATTTTGTCATTATCAAAAAGGGAGAGATTGTTGGTAGAAATATTACGATATTTTATCCATACATTCTCTTTGTGTTTTGGTGATGACAAACATGTAACTTATAACACATAACGTAAAGTGCTTAAGTTACTTGTGATTACAAATCATCAATGCATTCATACGACAACATCTCTCAACGTCTCAAGTCTGCTTCAACGAAGTTTACACCCGACGTAAATCATTTAAGGTATGAATAAATAAATGTTTAATTTATTTTATGATCAAATGAGTTTTTATTTTTCTCAAACCTTACATTTTTATAAAATGTAACAAACATCTTTTAAAACTTATACAAAACATTTTTGTATTTAAAAGAAATGTTTAATCAAAATAAATATTTTGAATTCAAAATTTCTACCTAAAAACGGCTTGAAATGTTTCAGAAAACACCTCCCCTCCAAAAGATAAAAAAGGGAGCGTCCAGGCCTGGGCGACCCCTTTAATTATAAGGGCGGCCCCCTTAGCGATAAGGAGGCCGGCACATGAATTAAGGGGGGCGGCCAAACAAAAACACTCCCCAGCTTGCCTATAAATACTGGACTATTCCCCACTCATTTGTCACCTTTTGCACTCATTCTTTTTTGTCTAAAATCAATTTTACATCACCTACAATACTTTGATCATTTAATCTTAAGCATTTGTTTCCAAGTGATTCAAGCTTATTCCTCCAAGTACAAGAGAAGAACTCTTGTTATCATCAAGATACGAAGTTATGTAATTTAGTTAGTGCATTCGTGACATGTCTTACATTCACAATGTATAGATTGAGTCCATGTAATCTAAACTTGTGTAATAGTTAGATCGTGGTGATCATGGTGTGTATAGTTAGATCGTGGTGATCGTCAATAGTTTAGATAGATCAGGGTGATCTTGTTAGTGTCTAGGTGAAGTGAAGTGAAGTTGTGAAGTGAAGTGAAGTGGTGAAGTGAAGTGAAGTAGTGAAGTGAAATGAAGTTGTAAAGTGAAGTGAAGTAGTGTAGTGAAGTGAAGTTGTGAAGTGTAGTGAAGTAGTGCGGTTAGTATTTTAGTCCTCAAAATACATAAGTTGTGATAGATTAGTTCTAGCTAGGATTAGAACTCGACATTTGGCTTAGTGTCGAAAATCAGTGTAAGCTTAGTTGTGTTCAGTTTTCTCCGCCTAAAGGGAGCTTATTGACTAGTGAAGTAACTCTCGAGTTGGGTACTCGGGGAGTGGAGTAGGGCGAAGAGGTACTTCGTGACCGAACCACTATAAATCATCGCGTCCGGTTTGCACTTTCTTTTACCTTTCACTTTACATCTTTATTTACCTTATCGCCTTACATTTATATTTGCATTAGATCTATATGTGTGTTGATTGTTTCTTATATTGTTTGGATGATGATTTTGTCATAAATAGAAGTTAACATTGTGATTGAGCATATATTGCTATGACATGTTCTAGTGGATATGGATGTATTATTCACACTTATCATATTGCATCTAACTTGATGGATAATTTGATACGAAATATTTTAAGTTTTTAAAAGGAAACGTATTCACCTCCCTCTATGATTTCCACAATTGGTATTCTATGATTTCCACAATTGTTATCAGGAGCCACGTCGCTCTAATTTTCAAAACAAATGGTTTTAAAACTGGAGCACGATCCATGTATCAAATTACCCATGAAGGGGGATTAAATATGAAAAGTATTTTGTTGCTTAATTTGTATTAGTTTGGTTGTTAAATACACTTAGTATACTAGCTCAAAGTAAAAATGATGCTTAAAATAAGTGTTTTATGTTCGGTATCAAACTCAGTAGGTTCTACATCTTTACGTTAAGTCACAAAATGATTTTGTACAAAAAAAGTGGCGAATCTGTGTGTCAGGTGCCGACCCCCTTATCTCCAAAGGACGGCCCCCTTAGCTCCTGGCCGACCCCCTTATCAATTAGGGGGCCACCTGTTTGATTCCCCAGATTTTCAGAAACTTTAAAAATTCATATAAAATCAACCGTAAGTCCGTAGAAGTCGTGCCACCCGTTATTTTAAATATAATTGAGTCTACTTTCGTTTAAAAATACTTCCAAGTATTTATTCCAAACTTAAGTAATTTAAAAATGTCAAATACTACATAGTGGTCAAAAATTTGTGTGTCATTTTGACGTAAAATGTGTATTTTACCCTTTCCTTCGAGTCGGGCATTTCTAGTCGGTATGTATTTGAAAAGGGGTGTAATTAACTTTTTAAAAATATTAAAATTGGTTAATTTTTAAAATGGGGAGGAAACTAATTTGTCTTCAAACAAAACTGAGCTAAGTATACATTGTTGTATCTAATATACAAAACGACGACAAGTATTTTTAAGTGTTATGCTATGTGATTATGTGCACTTCTTTGTGTCTTAAGTTTGTTAGTAGAAATTATTAATTGATCATTGCTATTTGTAATTAAGTTAATTGAATATCTAAGCACATGTGCCATGTACACTATTCGTTTGTAGCTAGTTTTTCGGATTATGCATAACTATAACTGTAACACCCCTATTTTCGGGATAACGCAGCGGAACATATATGGGTGTTACTTCATAGCACAATCATACACATTTCATAAAGAACAACTCAAGAAGAGACGTTATAGTAACATTGGTCCCAAAATAAACAAGTTTGAACAATATCCTATTTTACAACATATGGTTAAACCATAGTACCATAAAAGTCACCCATCACAAGATCAATTTTCGCAAAATACCAAATTGTATCATAAACATTTTAACATGGGGATAATTTAAAGTTCAAACATAAACCACGCGAGACCATCCTCGTGAGCTTCAAATCATCCATCATCCTTGATTACCTGAGATAAAACATGCTAAAAAGTCAACGAAACGTTGAGTGAATTCATAGAGTTTTCATAAACCATAATATGAACACAAGTTTTATTTTTTTACATCATCTTATAACATTGTGGATCAAACAAGTTATATAAATATTTGCACCGAGCTCATGACACCGCAAGCGTTAACATCAACCACATATGTAATAAATTACCATATTATAAACAATTTATTTGCCCCCACACGAGGTATCATCACCAATATACCTCATTTCTCTAATCACAAATAGTCCGTTCAAGGGTGTTCCTGCAATGGATCCAGACCCCGGACGGGGATGTCAACCCCAATAGATCTATCAAATGTATTAGCGCTCACTAATCCAAGCAATTAAGCGGTTCATGAAATTAGGGACTTTATGCGATAGGTACTCATGCAAAATATAATTCAGGAACGGGTCCAGCATACCAAACAATCTTGTGTTCAATTTTTAAAACAAGCATGTATCTCCCTCGGTAAAAGTAAAGGCGAGGCTATGAACTCACCAAGTAAAGAAGAAACGAGAGAAATCGAGAAATTGAGACATGAGAAACTCCAAGAAATTATTTGGGATCTACATAATAAGTCGCGACATAATATTATAAAGTATTCCAATACTTATACATAGTTATATAATATCTCGTTTATAAAAATGCAAAACATGTGCAACACTGAACCGAGATTCAACCAAGGTGCTTCTATCTCTAAATTAGTTGTAGGACATGTAATTACACTCAATTAAGTGTCTACTAAGTATCGGTTATCCAATCTTAACTTTTACTAAGTGGTCGCACTTTTTATTCTTCTAAATCTAGACGTAAAAGTCTATTTTCTGGTTTAGGTCAGATTCATGAGAGCATTGCTCTCAAACCATTAAGGCTATGAATATGAGGCTTAAACCTCTGGAAAGCCCTTAAAGTCTAATTTCCAGAACACTAAGCCAATCATTCCAATTGTTTACCATCTAAGAGAAAAGTTCATTTTACTAACTGAAACTCAAAACAAAAAACTTATTTTCCAGATTTTAGTCAACTTCACGCTACTGTATCTCTTAACCTATAAAAGATAAAAAAAATGAGGCTTTCATCCCTGGAAATCCACTTAAGTCTAGTTTTCAAAATATTTGGCCAATCAATTATACCATTCACCAATCCATGGAAAATGGATTTTTATTAATCGAAGGTCAAACCAGAAAGTTGGCTGAACTTCTATTCCTTACGGAAAAGTGCATAATTCTTAATCTACAATAGCAATGGATGTGAGGCCAAGTGCTGGAGCTTTCCTAAGATGTATAGTACTGAACCATGCCTTAAAACCCAAGCCTTTAGTTCAAAAATCTGGAAATTAACACGTTTTATATTCAAAGATCCAGATTTGACCTATGATCGTAATTTGACCATAACTCCTTCATCCGGAGGAGTTGGTTGAGCATCCAACTCACCACATCAAGCCCTAAGTGTCTAATTTCCAAATATCAAATAATAACAGTAGGCACAAGCCAAATGTTTTGAGAAAAAGGGTCGACAACCTGCTGTTGTCAAACAGTCCCCAAAATCCTAGTCCTAAACCACTCTAAAACCTATCCAAACAACCTCTTATCACAATCCAATGCCACAACACGCCTTCTAAATCATATGTACAGCCAATATACCATATGAATCATACTAACCCATAACCATTATAGATCAATCACATGCATGCCTCTAGGAACAAAGATCAAACACATGCATCACTATAAAAATTAAATAATCATCTAGGGTTTTTAAAAGAGACTTACAACACAAATAGAGGCAAGATGGGAATCAAACACAAACCCAAAGGGGTGTGGGTTTGCTGCCGTGGCCAAGGGAAGACCAAGACAAGACCGAAAATTGATTTTTGCTTACCCAAATACTTCACAATCGAATCCTATTTGCTTCTTTTACAACAAAAATCTTTAAATCTTGAAAATGGAAGATCTTCTAAAAATCAAGGGCTTGAGTAACTTGATGCATGGTGGTTTTTATCATTGAGGAATGATTAAGGTTTATAATAGTATTGATTTAGGGCTAAAAGGAGTAGTTTTTATAGGATTTTGAAGATGGAATTGATGGTTTTGGGGGTTGATGAGTCGAACCAGGGAGAAGAAGGAGAAGACATATAAGTTTTTTTTTCTATTTTGATTATGTCGGTTATGTGTGTGTGTCGATGTGTTTATATAAAAAAGGGGAAAGGGCTTGGTCTTGGGCCTCAACTAAAATATGGATCAAGTTTATAAATAAATAAAATATAGAAGGGGTGTTGGTTTTGTTGGGTTGTCGAGCAAAAGGAGAGAAAAAGGAGGGCTTCAGCCTACTTTTTCCTAACTAGCAATACTTATAATCCTCGGGCCTAAAAACCTTTTCTAGTCCGATATCTTTCCTAAATCGCGATTTTCGACTCGGTTGCACATGTAAACTTTATAAAAATAATTTTTTATAAAATAAAGATATAATTGGTATTCGAGGCCAAAATACGGAGTCGTTGATTTCTCGTTGCTCAAAAACGGTTAAATTCTTTATCGCATAACACTTTTTCTTAAATCCGACGATTTTCTCCAAAATCGACAAAATAACAAAATAGAAAATTTTCTATAATTTAGAAAATAAATATATAAGTCAAAATAAATAATGACCTTAAGTTCGGGTTCTTACAGTTTTCCCTCCTTTGGGAAGCGACGTCCCGGCGATTGTCCTGCCTTGTCACGCGTCTTCTCGCAAAGAGATAAGGATACTTGCTCCTAAAGAAGTCCTCACGCTCCCATGTGAACTTCGGCCCCCGTCGCGAGTTCCAACGAACTTTAACGATCGGAATCCGACTCTGCTTGAGCCGCTTCACCTCTCTATCCATAATTTCCCCCGGTTCCTCAACAAAATGCAATTTGTCATCGAGTTGAACTTCATCTAACGGGATGACCACATCATCATTTACAAATCACCTCTTAAGATTAGAGACATGGAAAGTGTTATGAATTCCATGAAGCTTATCGGGCAATTCCAACTTATATGCCACAGGCCTAATTCTTTCGATAACCTTGAATGGCCCAACAAATCGTGGACTTAACTTCCCACGTTTACCAAAACATTTGACACCCTTCCATGGTGACACTTTTAACATGACCTTGTCACCTACCTCAAATTCCGGCAGTCTTCTTTTAAGATCAGCGTAGCTCTTTTGTCGACTCCTAGCGGTTAACAAACGGTTCTTAATTTAAACTATCTTTTCCATGGTTTCTCAAACCAATTCCGAGCCAGTGAGTTGGCTTTCCCCAACCTCACTCCAACAAACTAGCGACCTACACTTTCGCCCATACAAAGCTTCGAACAGAGCAGCCTTAATGCTAGCATGATAACTATTATTGTAAGAGAACTCGACTAACGGCAAATGTCTATCCCAGCTGTTTCCAAAATCAATCACACATTCCTGAAACATATCTTCCAACGTTTGGATAGTTCTTTTGCTTTGCATGTCCGTTTGAGGGTGGTAAGCGGTATTTAAATCCAATTGAGTCCCCAAGGCCTTTTGGAGTGATACCCAAAGCCTTGATGTGAACAAACTGTCTCTATCAGAAATAACCGACACGAGTACACCGTGCCTACACACAATCTCTTTCAAATACAACTAAGCAAGCTTCTCAATACTATCGGCCTTCTTTGTTGGCAAAAAGTGAGCTGATTTGGTTAATCGGTCCACTATGACCCAAATTGAATCATAATCGCTTGGGGTTCTGGGAAGTCCAGACACGAAATCCATAGTCACATTTCCCCATTTCCATTCGGGAATCTCCGGTTGCTGAAGCAAGCCTGATGGTTTCAGGTGTTCCGCCTTAACCTTGGCACATGTTAAAAACTTGTCGACATATGTGGCGATATCAGCCTTCATATTCGGCCACCAATACAACCTTTTCAAATCTTGATACATTTTAGTAGACCCCGGGTGAATTAAATATTTGGATTTTTGCGACTCATGCATAATTAAATCTCTTAATCCTCCATGAAGCGACAACCATATGCGCTTATCATGATACCTTATTCCATTTGTGCGAATTTCAAAGATTTTCTTTTGCATCCTTCAGTTCATTCCGGGTTAAAGATTCTTCATTCTTTCATCACTTTTCTACACCTTGTAAGCCATATTCATCATCTCTTTTTTTTCATACACTTTTATTCATGTGCTTATCTTAGGTTCTTTCAAAAACGTCATCACCCGTGTTTGCGAAAGCGATTTTTACAAGAAATTAACATGATAAAAAGAGGTTGTACAACTTATGTAGGTTTTCGAGTTATTTTTAATGTTGGTGTACTTTTGGATTAATATTGTGATTAAGAGTGTTAAAAGTGGTTTATAAGTGATTAAAAGTGGTTTATAAGTGATTAAAAGTGGTTTTTAATGAGTTTGTAACAATCGGTGGAAGGGATTAGGTCGACTTGAAGTTGTTGAGTGTTGGTAACAATCGGTGGAAGGGATTTAAGTTAGTTTTGAAGTTGTGTGGTTTGCGGATAAAAACATAGTGTAGTTTTGTTAGAAAATACTAGTTGTCCACATTTTTAACGATGTAAAACGGGATGTTAAAATCACTCCTAAAAGTCGAGAGTCTAAAAATATATTAGTACCTTTAAATACGAACGTGTGGATATAAATAACGCTAAAAACGAACTTAAAACGAGTGAGATATGACTAAATGAAGTTCAGATAAAAACTAGTATTTTTCCCGCTCAAAACTGTTTTCGACACAATCTGTCCAGTTTACGTTTTCGACCCATTTTGAGTCCTAGTTGGGTAAAACTTATAAAAGAAAACTTGTAGAACGGGATTTTTCCTTGAAATATAGCTTTTGACTGTTCCGTGAATCTTTATAACGAAGGAGTTAAGCCCTCGTAAAAACTGACAAAAATCTAGAATTTTATAAAAATAATATGAGCTGTTTGGAAATTAAAATAAGGTTTTTGGGCATTTTCGAGTCTAAACGAGCTATTAAATCTTTAAAAAATATTATAGTATCACTTATATATTACCTATGTGCGTCGAAAACTTCCTAAAAGTATTATTAATAAGCGAGATATGATTTATAAAAGTTAGTAACGTAAAGTATAATAGTATGGAATATAATGACGGATAAAAACTTGGTAACTAGACTTGGTAGAATACTTAGCGTGTTTTAGGCGAAATATAAATTTAACGAAAATATTTATAAACGGATATTATGCGGGATTACTTAAACTTGATAAATAATGAATGTTTAGCGTTGAAACTTGATAAAAATAGTGGTTTGGTTTAACGTCGAAACTTAATAAAATAGTAGTTTTGTTTAATGTCAAAACTTAATAAAATAGTAGTTTTGTTTAACGCCAATACTTAATAAAATATGTAACATTCGTTGTGTGTCAAGATTTAACGGAATCAATATAACTTTTTCGAGTACACATTTGGACTTACTTAACTAAAACGCAAACACGTTCCGGTGATGAGAACGTAATAAATATTGCACGTGCATCATTTCGCTATTGACTGCTTGAATCCAAAGCACGATATACTTTAACTAGGTCGTGTTAGGACATTTGTGCTCACTTGTTAGTTTGTTGATTTTTCCTGCTTCACCTTCTGCAAAAGGTGAGTTTCATAGCCCCCCTTTTTACAGTTTTACGAATACTTTTATTCAAACTTGGGGTGAGATACATGCTCTGTTTTCGGTTTTACTTTGGACCGTGTTACTTTTAAATGATTACGATTTAGTCTAAGTACCGATAGCCCACTTTGCCCATTATTCTGAGTTGTTGATTATGTATTGCAAGCGAGAGTGATGTAGATAGATCTATCGGGATTAACATCCCCGTCCGAATCGGTGGTCCCGATCATACGGATGTATACCATGTTGAAACTTGGGTGAATCTAGACACCTACGAAGTTACTTTACTTGGTATACTTGGTTCATTATGTTGTTAGCTTCGGTGTCTTAATTTAGTACTACCGTAATACCTTTGTGATATATTCGCGCTAAATTAAAACTTGCGTCCATACTTAACGTTTACTTAAACCTATGAACTCACCAACATTATTATTGACCCTTTTAGCATTGTAAGGATTAATTGAAGCCCATTCAGAGTCAGCATGCATTCACAACTTTCTACATGAAACATTTATAAAACGTAAAGCGTAATGTTATAAGATTCAAATGCCGTTTAACTTGGATTATTTCAACTATGTAAAACTTGACCTTTTATTCATTAAACGATGTATATTTTCTGAAACGTCCATTTAGTGGTCGTTCTCTATACTTTGTGTTTGAGATACTTTACGAACATCACGACCTCATGTTTCCTATTCCACAGCGCCATGTTTTGGGGGTGTGACAGAGTGGTATCAAGAGCCAATGTTATAGATAACTAGGTTTCATATTAGGTCTAGACTATAACCGTATCATAAGCATTACATTATAACATCATTAGAATGATTTGCGTGCTTAGACATTGCATGATTTCTTTGTTGCCTATATGTGTGTTGTTGTTGCCAATACGTGAGTTCATTTTTCTTCAAGTTGATTATGATTTGAGTTATTTGATTGAATTGTTTCGGATTGAGTTCATTATGATTTGAGTTATTTGATTGAGTTGTTTCGGATTTAGTTCATTATGATTTGAGTTATTTGATTGAGTTGTTATGGATTGAGTTCATTTTGCATTGAGTTTTTTAATTTGAGTTGTTTTGTATTGAGTTCATTTTGTCTTGAGTTATTTGAGTAAGACCAATGTGCCCTGAGTTATTGTATTGAGATCATTTTGCCTTGAGTTATTTGCTGAAGTTCATTTTGCCTTGAGCTTATTTTGTGTTGCTTTTGCCTTGCACATAATGTGCACTTGATTTATATAAACCATTTTTGCCTATCACAGTGCTATGTCCCACTCCACCATATTGATTCCTTCCGACTCTGTTAGAGAGAGTGTCAGATCGTCACCTTCATTGGCCATCTTGTCAGATAAAAAGGTAGAGGTCATGACTATACCTGTTGTACTACCTAAGACACTACAACATTTGCTATATTCCCCAGCGACAAATCCGGGGTATCCCGGGCGACTTGTCGCTGGGGATACCTTTCCCGGGCGACATGTCGCCCGGGATAAGTGGAACGGAATAGCTCGAATGGGATTCATTCCCGGGCGACATTCCCGGGCGACATCGCCGGGCCCACACAGTTTCAGTCAAACAATTAAGTGCCACGGTGGAAGGTATTCCCGGGCGACATGTCGCCCGGGATACAAAAATTAATTAATTAATTAGTCATAATCCCGGGCGACATGTCGCCCGGGAAAATGTTAAAATAAGTTTATTAAATAAATTAATAATGTGAATCCCGGGCGACATGTCGCCCGGGAAACATTTAAATATATATATTTCTTAATTTTTCCCGGGCGACATGTCGCCCGGGAATAATTTTTGAAAATATATTTTTTTTAAGTCCACACCGTATCTATCCCGTACCCTAGAGGATTCGGTATCCCAGTCTGGATCCCTATCAGCTGCACCATCAGTACCACGTTTTGGATTAAACTATGAGCTATAATAAACAGTAAAATACACGGGGTGACCGAGTCTTTTTCTAATATCTAACATGTTACCTTGTAGGAGACACTTGGCGTCATCTTACTCTACACCGTCAGCATCATATTGGACCATCTCGTAAGAGATGTAGGTCTCCTACCACTTCACGACTAGCAGCAGCATCAGCACCCGTGGTTCTACCATTTGTACCTGCTGATCGCTTGCCACCTCGTAAGAGGCTTAGAGGTTCACCAGCCGTATCGTATTAGGATGTTACAATTGAGGCTATAACAGAGCCTATCAGTCCACCTGTTCACCATGGACTGACGGTGGAGGAGAGATTAGACGAGTAGAGTGATGTGATTGGAGAGATGTATGAGCACATACTAGAGATACCCCTCCCTAAGATCGAGGAGATCGATGAGGAGATAAGGACCTTGCGGGCCAGGGTAGTTTCATTAGAGGGAGAGAACACGTCATTGCGCACCAGGGTTAGGGCGGCAAAGTTGACGATAGTACCCGAGTTGCGCTACAAACAGCTAGGGGTGGACTAACAGAGATGCAATTTCAGATGAGGGACATCGCAGAGCGGTTGCAGCAGTGTCTGATTGCTCTGATGCATGACAAAGAGCGCATTTCGAGGATCGAGGAGTACCTTATCCGATATCATTAGGGTTAGGGTAGTATTCTGTATTAGGACTATTAGAATCGACTAGGCTTAATCGTACTAGTTAGTAGGAAACTTGTACTCTTTTGAGAGATTAATGTATTAAGTATGAAACTATATCGTTGAACCTAGTACCTTGAACGTCTCTTTTAGAATTTTCTTTGTTTCGTGATTTTTACTATATATATATTATTTTGTATTCCCATGTATCGTGACCCTATTGTTGTCATATCTATCGTATATTGTGACTACATTTCTTATAAACCTAGCCGTGTGCTACATTCTTGTGTCATGGAAACACGTCGATCAAATCGAATACGAATTTGACATGTTATTCTCGTAACATTCTATTCTTGGAAACATGTCTTTTGGAGCCGACGTATGTTGTTTTAATTGATTTGATGTTTATCTTATTTTATTATTTTATTTTGATACTTCGTTCGATTTTGAAGACAATGCCAACGAATAAGACGAGGAATTTGTTTCCGCAACCGATAGTATTCCGAAGAGTTCTAATATTAGTGAGACTAAGACCTTTCGTAGTGAGACTTAAGCCAAGACCTTTTAGGACCGTATTCCCTAAGAGATTGTTATTTGTATTGGTGTTTTCTTATGAACTTTGTTGTGTCATGTGGATGTTTAAGTTTTCCATTGTTTTATGTGTCATAATGATTTCGTCCGTTACACTCCTCTAGTGTTACCGTTAGTACCACACTTTTGAAATTTATTGAGGAAGGGAGTGTTGAACACACAATTTTAACAAATACCACTTTTTATGGAAAGATACCACAAATTATATTGTGGACAATTTGACATTGAAAGTTCTTTTTGAAAATTGTGTTCAACGGTTTTAAAAAACACATGATAGAAGACTTCTCTTCTATTTAAAGAGTAAGCGCACTGAAACGTACACTTCCCTTTTACATTCGGGTTCCGAGTTATGCACTGAAATGTACATAAGTCATAGAGAAAAATTTAGAAATGACATGTTTTGAAAGCATTTAAAAACTCTTTCGAACTCATTTACACGCCTCGTTGTCGGATGTTAATCAACAATTCTAGGTATGTAAATGTTAGCGATTTCAAGTAGAATGTCGACGAGATTATTTTGGTATTTTTTTGAAAATTTTCTTATTTTATATTTTGTTTTTATAGATTTTATATTTTTTTATTTTCTTTTTGTTGGTTTTATATTTTGTGTATTTTCTTTTTCAAAAATATTTATAAATCAAAATAAAGATAAAAATAAAAATAATTTACAAGTCGGAAGTTTCCATCCGCAGGGACAGGTTGTTGCTAGAGTTGAAGTAGATGAAGTTGAATCTGGTTGTTGTTGACGTTTATCAGATGTATCAGCAGTAGTAACAGCAAAAGACTTTAAAACAACTTGATTTTCTCCATGGAATATTCGTCGAACAAATGACCAAATAGACTTTCCAACTCTGCATTGATGTAATGACTATCATATTTGATGTAGGAACTTCTGTTGACATTGTGTTACGAGGCTTGAACTATTTTGTTCAAACATCATCTGACATTAAGGTTCGAGGCTTGATCTGTTGTGATCAAACGTCATTCTTTGACATTTTGTATCGAGGCTTGAACTGTTGTGTTCAAACGTCATTCTTTATGACCATGCAAAGGCTTGTGTTTACTTTGCAACACAACCCATGCTTTCTATATACAAATTAATGTACGTGTCAATGCATTTCTTTGTCAAAATAAGAGAAATCTTATTTTTATTGGTAAAAAATTATCTTCACAATGAATCAGTATTTTCAGTAATCACAAAAATATTTTCAAAGACAATTCGACCACTCAAATAATGACAACAACTCTTTAAATAGAAAACGGATCATTATTTGAGGGGGAGAAAGCGTCAACAAATAATATTTAAAAACGGTCTTTCAAAATAACGTCACGAATAAAGGATGTAAAGTTTTTTATTAATGACGGATACAATTTCAAGGGGAGTTAATTTATATTAACTACAAGAGTTTAGATGTCATTTGTTTAAGACTTTATGGACTTATTTGCAATTTGAGACTTAGTGAATTCAGGCTTTAAACTACATTCGATAAATATTACCAACACCTCAAGGTTTGTAAAAGACTTAGGAATGCTTGGAAATACTTTCATAGTTTTAAAAGCCTTGAAGTTGATTCTCACGGAATAGATTTAAGCTTATTAATTCTTCAAACACGATCTCAAGTATATGTGCGTACAAGGTTTTGCTGATTCTGAGGTATCGAAACCAGCAAGGGGGAAGGAGTAGATGTATACATGATAGACTCCATGGCCTTCTTTTGAACTTGTCTTCATGGTTAGCTTCTTTTGATTTTAGGCCTTCTTCGTTTCTTTCGGGTGCACTATTTCAACCTCATGGGGAAAGAGACATCTCGTCATCATTTAGTATGCATCATTTGAGTTCCCAGGGGGAAGTGTTGGGAGAATAATTATTCTAAGCGTGAGAAGATCGGTTACTGATTCAATAAATGCTTCCTCAAACGGTTAATCACTAAGCTTATTTTTAAAAGAGAGTAGAATAGTTGACAAAAGAGGTACACATAGGTTTGATAAGTATGATGATTCCTTAAGTTAGTCAGTATTTTGTAGAAAGAAATGAGTACATTTGGGACTTAGTTTACTTAGGTGTTATCATTTCGACTACTTAGAGGGAATAATTATGACATCCAGGACTTAGTTGACCTGGGTGTTTTCAAATTTATATATCACTATCGTTGTAAGGAGAAATACGAACATCGAGACTTAATTGACTTTGGTGCTTAACAGTTTCGAATTATTTTGTACTCTTGGATATCTGGGCTTATACATTAAGACTGCTTGACGCTGGCTTGCAAAAAAAAAGTTAACTTTTGTATGCTACATCAAGATAAAGGATTGCTGGTTTGGGGGAAGTAGGGACAACTTCTTTAAGAGAGACTTAGGGAAGAAGAACTATGGTGCTACAAAGAACCTATGATTTCTTCATATGATGTTATCATCTTCAGGTCAAACCTCGTACATTTAATCTTGTGATATTTATAATGTAGTAGTGTCGACTTAAAAAGTTAGGATATATAGTGTTTGAGTATGAATTTTCATGAATTTTCTTAGTAAATTCAAAAAAAATTTTTTAAATAACATACTCTAACACCATATATTTACCCTCATATTTTGAGGCGGGGGAGGAATTAAAAATGTTCATAATACGGCTTGCTAATAATTGGACATTCTTTCCCCGAAAGTAGTTATATTTGAATCAATTGATATCCAAAATATCAAGAGATTTAATATTTTTGATAAGGGGAGAAAATGTGATTAAATATGGTAAGTTGTGATTTTTCAAGATTCTCAGTGTACGCTAACCCATATATGTGCTAAACTCTTTTGATTAATCGATGCACATATGAAAGGGGTGCAATGTTTACATTGATTGGTTGAAAATGTGGAATAGTATCAAAGAGATTTACCGAACCATTTATATTACTGCATTGGAGTTATAAGGTGGTTAAGTTTAGGTATTCATTCAATTTGATCCAGCCAGGAACAGAGGGGATCTACCCAGGGTATATTCCACTAGTTAGTGTAGATAGTCCTTAGGTATGAAAATAAGGAGTTAAATGTGAGATAAGGGAAAGTTGCGGCTGAGGGGAATTGGAGGCTTAGTACTGAACAAACCAAGGTACTAGTGATGAAGTTCGGAAGCGCTTTGTTGAAGGGGTTGAAGAATTAAAAAGAAAAAGTTATAGATAAAAGGGTTTTGAAAAGAAAGAATCCCCTCCTTACACTTAGGCTTGAAACCGGGTCAATTCATAAAATGCCAGAAAACTAGCTGTTGTCTGGACATGAAGACAATATGGACCGAGTGTATGCTATTGCACAACCATCCCTAGCAACTCAAGGTCTTCAAAAGCACTCTTGTTTCATTTCTCACAGTAAAAGATTACACATATTTCTATCAGACTTTTCTCACTTCGAGTCAGTTGTATTGAAAAGGTGCAGTCTTAGTTCGCTCCAGCCTTCCTGATCACTAAATACAAAGTGCACTATTGAGTTAGAGCCAAGTGATCATCCATAAATCCTCCAGGGACACTTATCCATTTGAACTGGTTTCTCAAACTATGGAAAACTTAGTAATATACTGAGTGTCCTACGCTGTTATCCTTGATGATCTTGCTTGAACATCAGAGTGATACTTAAGTATTCACATTGGACGATGGATAATCTGCTTGAATGCCAACATCAATCAAGCTCCTCGGTAGCGTGGACTTGTGGGATTCTAGCGAAATCAACTTGTGACAACTGGAAAGCACGGATGGTGCGATTATATTGGAATCAAACTTGTTTCTGTTATGAATGTAAACGGTGATGATGCATTTTTGAAATGATTAAAACAACTCTCGATGTGTTGTCACAAAACACTTTGCAAGTGACAGATCAAACTTGTTCTAGTATATGAATTGATGATTGATGATGAACTTTTGAAATAATTAACACTCTCGACGTGTCACAAAACCACTTTAGCAAGTGACACGTCGATTGATTTTCAAATTGATTTTTCTATTCAATCAGTAAGACAGTAACTCACTGGTTCACTCTTATTGTGTTGTCTGCTTTGAGACGTTCTGATAATGAGAACATGTTGAGTACGATGAATCTAATACACATGTGTTAGAAAGATTCAATACTGCAAGCTGGAAATCCTGTCAAGGATATTCTTCTTAAATTTAATCTAACTGATCACAAGTCGATCCTTAAAAATTTGAAGGTTACTCCAACCAAACACGGGCGAATGACAAAGCCATATTCGTCCCCCAGATTTATTGCTAACTATTTTATTTGAGGAATATATAAAGAGGGACATGGAGGTACCTGATTCCAGCTGACTCACAGATTTATAGCCACATGCTCACACCCGACCAACAAATACAAAGACATCATGAAAGCTCAAGTACATGTTTTAAGACTTCCGCTACTCTGATACCGTATGTCTTTCTTGAAGGGACGAAGTATTAAAGACAAATAATTTCAAAGAAGTTTCCATCACTTTGATACCGAACGTCTTTCTCGAAGTGACAAAGTATTAAAGTCAAAGAATTTCAAAGAAGTTTCCGTCACTCTGATGCCGAACGTCTTTCTCGAAGTGACGAAGTGTTAAAGTGAAAGAATATCAAGAAATATGGTTACACTCGCTTTCAAACATCAAGAACAGTATGAGCATGTCTGTCTAGAAGTCACATGATCATAAGAAGGTAAAGATTACAAGATGGTGACTAGAGATTATGCTTGGTTGATGATCTTAAGAAGCTCAAAAGATCACATACAAGTCAAGAACAAGTTACAAGCTAAAGCCTAAAAGTCTAAAGATTGCTACATCAAGATTCACAAGATCAAGTACATGATAACAAGACTACGAGCTAAAGATTGAAGACATTCATAGAATGCAGAGCTTAAGTTTTTGTAAATTGGAGTGACCTCCCTTAGGGGGAGATTGTTAGGAATCGAAATTCCTAGGAAAGTGTTGGTCACTCCATAGATATCGATCGTTAGCTCGTTAAGTAATATTTGGAAACTTACATAGTTAGCTTAGGAAAAAGCCCATAGACACAAAGGCCCATAGACTCAAAGCCTATTTAGCCCATCACTAGTCGGACCATTGTAAGTAATAAACACGTTCTTGACTGGAGAATGGCTGTTGTTCATTATTTCACACACTTAATACATTTCTCTCTTGTTTTACTTTCTCTCTCTAAAATGTTCATCCAACCACTCTCTCTCTAAAACCACCTATGTTTCCCTCATCATGTATGTTATTTGATTTGTTATTCTCAGTGTTTTCTTCAACAATCTTAAGTGAACAAAAAGCTTGAAGGAGAAGTCTTTTTGGTAATCCCTCATAAATTTGAGAAAACATTCACTCGTCGGATTCCAAATAGTTGTTGTGGATCAATTCTACTTAAATGTTGTATCGACTCATCCATTGGTCCCCAATGTCTAATGGGTCCATAATTTGTTAGTCCCGAACATATTTTTATAAGGTTGCATTTGGATTCAAGTAGACATATAGGCGTGGACATATTTCCCATGAGAAAAGTTTGGTTGTTGTGAATAATTCCACATTTGATGATTATTATTAGGGTAATTTTGTCTACTTTGATCTCTCCTAGGTTGTGGTGTTTTAGACCGAGGGTGAGAGTTATTAGTTCTTTTTGGAGGAGTTTTAGATCTCATTTTAGGTTTAGTAAATCCGACTCCGGGTTTTAAGGAAGGTTTATAAAAACGTTTTACTTCGTCATCGCTTGCAATAGGAATTTTAGTATTGTTTATAAGCATAAATTTTGGTCTTGGGCTTGAGTTTAATTCTACTAATTTTTCTTTAGACTCAACCTCTTGTGACTTTACAAAATTTACTTGTTTAGTCTCACTAGTTGATCCTTTGGTAAAATTAAATCCTAGACCGGATTTATCTCCGGATGATTTTGAGGAACTTATTATTTTCTTAAGCGAGCGACTACTATTATTAAATTTATTTAACTTAGAAATTTCTTCCTTAAGCTTTTAATTTTCAAACTTGAGGTCTTGACAAATTGTACATTCTTCATACGCCTCTTTACCTTTTTCTAATTTAGATAGTTTATTTTTTAGTTCGAGTACTTCATTTTCCAACCGATTTTTAATTTGTTTTAGTGATTTATTTTTAGCCATGACTTTTAGACCTACTGTAACACCCCCAAAATACGATACGCAGCGGAATAATACATTTGGGGTGCTACTTCATAATACATGCACACGAGTCCCAGTAAACGCCAAAAATACGTTTATTAACAAATTTCATCTCGTTAGTTTAAAAGAGAATCAGACTTACAAGATAGGTCCCAAACTATACAAGTCATATCACGACTTCATTTCAAAAAAATGTTTCATTAATTTATATACCTTTTGTTCACCGGGGCCTTCATCTGATATCCGGTTCCGTTTCCCATCCCAAAACTATCTTCCATAATACTAAACCCCCCCCCCTTGAGAAAAACATGATAAACGAGGTCAAAATAAAGTTGGGAATTCTAGTTTTATTTTAAATCGTATAATGCCAAAAGACCGCAAGACTTTTCCTGTGGACATGCATCCATTGCAACATCACGAATGTAATTACGTTTTCTAAGCTCATGACATGAAGCTCGACATATATGATACAAAACATAAACGTATTTCCTACATTGTCGTATGATGTTCACTCGTAAATCAACAACCGACGATGTTATACGTTCATTTCCAGTGATAGCTAGTCACCCGAACGGGGATGTCAATCCCAAATAGATCTATCTATAATCACTCGCGCTTCCAAACTCAGGAAATAATGTAATGATTCTATGGGCGCATGTGGTGTTATATTTCGCTACTTAGGAAACACGTAACATGTGATAAAAATGTACACTTGCGTCCAATTTGTAAAACAAAGCATGTTTCTCACCCCAAAACTTGTAAATCAATAATTGTAAAACATGGGGCTATGAACTCACCTGGATCAACGATCAAGATTCATAATAAACCGGAAATAATCACAACGATGCGCGGCAACGATATCGACCACGTCCTTTATAATATGGCGCTCTCGATTACAATATGAATAAAAGTACTTTCAAGATGTGTACATCGTTACAACGGAAAAACATTATATATTATTTTATATATATATATATATATATATATATGTATATAGATATATATATATATATATATATTTTATTTTATATTATATATATTTATATATATATATTATGCTATTCATACATTATGTGATGAGAAAATCCACATTGGCGTGGCCTACCTTAACACTGAGTATATTTTATATATACTATTTTCCATTTGTACTACCCGGACTAACTATAACACTACCAGTAGTAACCATTATTATACTACCAGTACTAATGACAAAATTACTCTACCAGGAGTAACTATCTACTACCAGTAGTAATGATTTTATAACTACCAGGAGTAACTATGAATACATAATTCCTAACACACTTAATTAAAAATCTTTCTATTTTCAATAAGTTTCCTTTTTAGTAAGTCTCGACACAATATTATGTTTATAATAATATTTATTCACCTCGTCGAACCTTCGACGCTTAATTAGTCATTAATCTCTCATAATGATATCACATTCCGACTATTACGAAAATAGTTACCTTTATACTTTCCATATTTAGAATCGACCAACGGTCTCAAAAATAGTACTTACGATAGTAGAGTAATCGATATATTTTTATTAATCGAAATCACCTTCACAACACGTGAACGTTTATTAAAGTCTTCTTTGACTTTTACGTTTGACTTTTATAAAATATATTTATTTTCTAAGTCTGACCCGACTATAACGACCCACTAAATCACATTTTCATGACTCGGGTTATAAAGAGAATTTATGCGAAACGATATTCCGAACAACCTTTTAGTTTTAGCCGAGACCCGAAACCCAACAGAAAATGACCAAAATGCCCCTACCAGTTTCTGCCGAAAAGTATTACCAAAACGCATACCTGCGTTTGCGTTTTTGACCCGTTATAAGACGTTTCTAATTCTAGAAAACCTCGCGGAAAGGTAAAACGTTATTTTGAACAACTTTCCAGTTTTGTCCGAGACCCGAAACTCGACTGAAATGGGCGAAAAAGCACTCGCATCAGGTCTGATGCAGTGTACTAATTACCAAACAGCCAGATTTTGCCCCCGCCTTAAGACCCGTTATCACTCGCTTTTAGACTTAAAGAACCTCGCGGGGAAGTAAAACGTTATTCCGAGCAACTTTCGTGTTTCGCCGGAAGGCCGAAACGGACTCGAAAGTGCTCAAAACGTGCTTTTAAATCGGAGACAGCAACCACTATTTTAACAAATGCTGGATTTTTATACCTCGAATATATATCTCGTTTTCGCTCTAACTTTTTCGTTATTAGGAGTTAGAAGCTCCGTTTTATATCGAAACGATCGTCTCGAAAAGCTTAATCATATTTCAAAGCCTAAAATCAGATTTTACGAAATCTCGATCCTCGTTTGGCGTGCCAAACTTTCTGCTCAAAACCCACTTGTTACAAATCACGCCAAAATCCGTTTTTGACCAACAAGCTCATCAAAACTACATTCAATATACCTTATAGTTTCATACTAATCTTACTTTACTATCAATATCACAATTTTCTATACGCCGCAAGTTTCAATCGATTTCACCACACATATACATATTTACATAAATCAAATCAAATGAATGGGATAATCGAAATAGACATAAAAATGAAGGCTCACTATGCTATATGGAGCAAAGTCGGAAAGCAAAAGTTGTTTCGTTTCTCGTTCCTTCGGACTTATAGACCGCCGCTCACCCTCACCGAATCCGAACCAAAACCAAACTTTAATCAACCAATCAACCCATTAGGTGTCTTGCTTGACTCGAACCCACCACCAAACCGAAACCCTCTTTTGCCCCAATAAAATCAATTTCAAAATAAAACCCCCCTTTTGTTTAGATGTCGCTTCTTCTTAGATGATCAAAAAATAAACATTTCTAAATCATTTGGGATAGCTAGAAAATCAAAAACCACCAAGGTGTTGGTGTTGGGTTTCGTTCGAACCAAAAAGAAGAAGGGAGGAAGAAAAACTACACCCACTTGATTCTAGCTTGTTCTAATCCTTGTTTGAATGATGTTTGAATGTTTTCTTGAGATCAAATTTAAAAAAAATGGTTGTGTGGGAGATGAAATATTCGGCAGACCTCAAGAGCAAAGAAGAAAGATAATACTAGTTGAAATGGTAACTTGTATATATGTTGTAAATATCTCCTAAATGTCATGCAAATATCTTGTACCCACTTTTAATTAAACGTGAGCCTTAAATGCGAGCTATGGCCAAGGTCGAGGAACAAAGACGGCATTCGTAAAAATAATATTTTACGATCATAAAAATAATAACGAGATGCGCCGTAAATTTTACGATGCTCAAAACGATTAACGAACGCGCGATCAACCGTTGACTCGCGAAACTTAAAAAAATAAGAATTATCTAATCTTCTCCAAATATTTCCTAATAAAATACGAAAATATCTATTATCGACAAATAAAATTTTAAATGTCGACGCTCGTTCACGGAAACTCGTAAAATAATATTTACAACATCAGGCACGCGATCGTCGTACAATGACCTAAAACACGGGGTGTTATAGTCTTCCCCCGTTAAATGAGCCTTGTCCTCAAGGCTCAAGATGCGGCACTTAACGACGGTGTGGTCTTTGTGAAGAGATGTGGATATTTCTTTCGAAATTGATCCTTGCGTTCTCATGTAAACTCAGGGCCTCGCCTAGAGTTCCATCGAACCTTAACAATTGGGATACGGCTTTGATTTCAATCGTTTAATGTCACGATCCATGATTACTACTGGTTCCTCGACAAGATGAAACTTGTCATCAATATGGTGTTCCTACCAAACGGAAATGGCTATGGATCGGTGCGGAACCAACACTTCTTCAAGTTGGATACATAAAACGTATTGTGAACCCTACTCAGCTCTTGCGGAAGCTCATACGGCTAGTTAGCAATGGATTCAACTCGTTCCAACCCTTATAAAAGTATAACCTATATAGGAGTTTAACATTACCCCCGTTTGCCAAAGCGTACTTCTCCTTTCTAAGGCGATACCTCAAGCATAAACTAGGTTGTCAACTTGAAATTTTACAGGCTTACGCCTCACATCGGCGTAACTCTTTTGGCGAGCAAATTTGATAGCGGATTTTCCTAGGGCGACTAGTGATGTGTCTCGGCTTCTTGGCTTAGGATTTGGTATAAGATGACGTCGACCTTATAGTAAGATGGTGTAACGGTTTGCTTAGCTATTATGATTGTTAGTTGGTTCCTCGAGATACATACGTTTTATGAAAACGCCCACAAAACTAAATAGAAAAATTGTTTCTTGACAAGAAGTTTTAAGGTGACTACTCCCAGCATGGCATGGTCCTTCCTGATGCAAGATGATCAGTCTATACACAAATATACATAGGTGATCAGACTATGTATATTTGAGGGCCAACGATGCAATGCTCATTTTCGTCAAAATAATGTTATAATTTGACTTACAAAATAGAAGGTTAAAGTAAAGTTGACGAAATTTTCACAACACGTTGCTTTGATAGATAACTTGAAGTCGTTTGTAAAATCACAGCGGAATCTTTAAAAGAAAATACAACGAGAATTCTTAAAGGAATAGAGTCTAGGCATTGATATCTTCCTCCATGTCGTTATGGTCTTGATTGGTTTCTCCTCCTCCTAAAGCATGCACCACTCCACGTGCTCCAGTACCTCCATTCTTATGGTTTTGGTTCTTTAGCTCCGGGCAATCACTCCTGTAGTGCCCTTGATTCTCAATTCATAGCAATAAGCCTACTAACTTGCCCTAGTGCCTCTTGGTTGATAGTAGTAATAAAATCGGGGCAAATTTGTAGAACTCCTACAGTCAGGGTCAGATGGCCAAACTCGTTGCACTTGTGGAATTTGGGAGCTCATGAAAACCATTATGGTTGATAGTTGTATTTAAATACAACGGCTTAGATCTGCCGTAATGTTTCTTCTCCCTGTGCCCTGCAGTGTAAGCCCTACCAGTATTTTGCCTCTTGTTCGGTTGTTGTTGGTTCTGATTGTTATTAGAAGTGCCATCCTACTTCCTTTTGTTCTCGGCAGATGGTGATCATGGAGTATGGTGTTAAATAGACATCCGTACTGCACGGGATTTGGTCTCAGAAAACAAGATGATATGGTGTGGAGAGGATCATCTGTAGGTATAGCAGAAGGGTCGGCCGGAGCTAGATGCTCCTCCTCCTCTTCGTCCTCCTCATCCTCTCAACATCATAATCATCGTCGTCATCATCAGATGACTCATTATCATCATTGTCTCCTCCGTCGGCAGGATAGTCAGCAGGATCCTCCTCTGGTCCTCCTCTGGATCGGAGTCAGAAATGTAGCCCGATGATAGGGCTATAGGTGAGGCATCAGCAGGTAGAAGCTGATCCTTCATTAGTTCCTCTAGCTCCTCATCAGAAGCTCACTGGAATCTCCATGGCTCGGAATTAATATGGGCAGATGTGTAGGTAACCGTCGATGATGAAAGCATGACTGCTTGCAATGAGCAAAACTTAACTTATATAAGTATATTATATAAGACCGGTATGGTAAATATGACTATGCGCTCCTGGCATAAACGAATGATGGTAAGGTACCATATTTGATAGCTTAATGTTTAGGCATCGCTTAGGACCTACGAGTTTGTCGTACTACCTTGCCTAAAGAAATGTTCCCCTATTTATATAAATAATCCTTATATAAATAATTGTAGAGTATGCGAAAGAATGCAAACTCATCAAACAAGAACTGCTTGAGAATTCAGTCATGAATTGGTATACATCTCGACCTAATTAATAAATTTACTCGACGTTGGACAATACTCGAACCTTTATGTTCATATAACTTTACATAGTTATCATATTGCATGCATATCATGCATGGTCTTGAGGCTATGGTGCAACCCACCATACCTCGACAGGGTTCTAGTGTTCGTCTATCCCATAGAAAATCTATGTACTCCTTTGTATATATATGTTGAATCCGTGACGCAATAGTCCAAAATTGTATGGTCACTTTATATGGCAATTACACTTACATGTGTGTATAAAACCATGATTACCATTACTCTAAGTTCATGAAACCGATGCACTATGCGCCCATCGCAGATGTCCCCTCCAAGGATCATCCGGGCATTAAAGAACATGTACCCATCGCAGATGTCCCCTCCAAGGATCATCCGGACATTTATGAATATGTACCCATCGGTTCAATCCACTTAAGCTAATCCGTAATCATTTTCAAAAGTAAAGTATGTATAAATCCGTATACCATAGAACGGATGCACTGTATATATTACACATATATAAATTACCAATCTTTACAAGTGTCACCCGCTTGCTACACACATAATATGCAATCAGTTACCACATAAAGCATCTAAAGTTCGGGAAACGCCACGCTTAGATATCTGACATGATACGTGAAACGGACTCTGACAAAATTTCACAAACGTTGTAGTCCAAGTTTGAAAAACGACTTAGTTCGCTACAACTCGAGCTCTGATACCAATCTGTAACACCCCCAAAATACGATACGCAGCGGAATAATACATTTGGGGTGCTACTTCATAATACATGCACACGAGTCCCAGTAAACGCCAAAAATTGCGTTTATTAACAAATTTCATCTGGTTAGTTTAAAAGAGAATCAGACTTACAAGATAGGTCCCAAACTATACAAGTCATATCACGACTTCATTTCAAAAAAATGTTTCATTAATTTATAAACATATGTTCACCGAGCTTTCATTCTTGATATCCGCGTTCCTGTTCCCATCCAAAACTATCTTCATACCTAAAACCTTGAGAAAAACCTGCTTATAAGTGGTCACATAAAGACACAAACACAACAAAAAAAAAACTTGGTGAATTCATAGTTTTATTAAATCGTATAATGCAGGACCGCAAGACCGTCCCTATGGGACATGCCATTCCCACAGGCAACCATTCACAGAATGTAATTTACGTTTTCCTAAGCTCTTGACATCAAGCTCGACATAACATGAATACAAAAACATATAATATTGCCTACATTGGCCCGTGGCTGATGTTCAACCCGTAACATCCAACATCCGACATGGATTATTCGTTCGTTTCAAGTGATAGTAGTCACTACGGAAACGGGGAGGTCAATCCAAAATAGATTATAATATTAATCACTCGCTGCTTCCAAAACCAGGATATTAACGTTCTATTGATCATGGGCATAGTGGGTTATCGCTACTTAGGCAAACACGTAATCATGTTAAAATGTACACTTGCGTCCAATTTGTAAAACAAAGCATGTTTCTCACCCCAAAACTTGTAAATCAATAATTGTAAAACATGGGGCTATGAACTCACCTTGATCAACGATCAAGAATCAAAATAAACCGAATAAATCACAACGAAGAAGACAAACGTTTCTCGACCGACGACTATAATTATGCGCACGATTACAATATGAATAAAGTACTCATCAACGAGTTGTACATCGTTTACAACGAAAAAAATATATATACTATTTTATATTATATATATATATATATATATATATATATATATATATATATTTATATATATGTTTACATACATATATGTGATGAGAAATCCACTTGCGCGTCCTAACCTTAACACTGAGTATATTTTATATATACTATTTTCCATTTGTACTACCCGGACTAACTATAACACTACCAGTAGTAACCATTATTATACTACCAGTAATGACAAAATTACTCTACCAGGAGTAACTAATATACTACTAGTAGTAATGACTATAACTACCAGGAGTAACTATGAATACATAATTCCTAACACAATTAAAAATCTTTCTATTTTCAATAAGTTTCCCTTTTTAGTAAGTCTCGACACATATTTATGTTCAATACTAATATTTATTCACCTAGTTCGAACCATTCGACGCTTAATTTGTCATTAATCTATCATAATGATTTCACATTCCGACGATTACGAAATGTTACCGATTTATACTTTCCCATATTGAATCGACCAACGGTCTCAAAATAGTACTTACGATAGCTAGAGTCAATCGATATATTTTTTTAATCGAAATCACTCAACAAACACTGTGAACGTTTATTAAAAGTCTTCTTGACTTTTACGTTTGGACTTTATAAAATTATATTTACTTTTAAGTCTGACCGACTATATCGAAAGCACTAAATCAATTTTTTTCATGATGACTCGGTGGGTTTAAAGAAGAATTTTGCGAAAACGATATTTCCGAACAACCATTTTAGTTTTAGCCGAGGACCGAATCCCAAACAAGAAAATGGACAAATTGCCCTACCAGGTTTCTGCCGAAAAGTATTACCAAAAAACGATACATGCGTTTGCTTTTTTGACAGTTATAAGGACGTTTCTAATTCTAGGAAAAACCTCGCGGAAAGTATAACGTTTATTTTGAACAAACTTTTCCAGTTTTGTCCGAGACCCGTAACTGACTGAAATGGGCGGAAAAAAAGCACTCGCATCAGGTCTGATGCAGTTGTACTACATTTCCAAAACAGCCAGATTTTGCCCCCGCCTTAAGACCCGTTATCACTCGCTTTTAGACTTAAAAAACCTCGCGGGGAAGTAAAACGTTATTCCGAGCAACTTTGTGTTGCGCCGGTAGCCGAAACGGGACTCGGAAAGTGCTCAAACACGTACTTAGATAATATCGGAATGTCAGCAGACCACTATTTTAACAAATGCTGGATTTTTATACCTCGAATATATATCTCGTTTTCGCTCTAACTTTTTCGTTATTAGGAGTTAGAAGCTCCGTTTTATATCGAAACGATCTCTCGGAAAGCTTAATCATATTTCAAAGCCTAAAATCAGATTTTACGAAATCTCGATCCTCGTTTGGTGTGCCAAACTTTCTGCTCAAAACCCACTTGTTACAAATCACGCCAAAATCCGTTTATTGACCAACAGCTCATCAAAACTAAATTCAATATACCCTTATAGTTGTCATACTAATCTTACTTTTTACTATCAAGTATCACCAATTTTCTATACGCGCAAGTTTCAAGTTTCAATCGATATTTCACCACACATACACAAATTTATTTGTTTAGCATATACTACATGTAGCATAATAATATATAGTCATTTAACATTTAACACATAATCTAAATTCTAAAGAGTTTGAAAAGAAGACATACCTTTGCCTACAATATATTTTCTTCAACATCTTCAAGTGAGCAAGCTTTGAAGGAGAAACTTTTGGTAAACCTGTCATAAGATTTTAAGAATGTATTCACTCGTCGGATTCTAAGAAATGTTCATGAACAACTCTACTAAACTGTTGTAACGACTCAACCACTTGGTCCTCAATGTCTCATGGATCTAAAATTGTTAGTCCCGAACATATTTTGCATATGTTGCATTTGATTCGGATACATATAAGGTGGACATCCATGGAGAGAAGTTTGGTTGTCGTGAATAATTCCACATTGAATGGTTATTATTAGGGTAATTTTGTCTACCTTGATCTCTTCTAGGTTGTGGTGTTTTAGACCGAGGGTGAGATTTATTAGTTCTTTTTGGAGAAGGAGTCTTAGATCTTGTTTTAGGATTAGTAAATCCAACTCCGGGTTTTAAAGAAAGTTTATAAAAATGTTTTACTTCGTCGTCACTTGCAATGGGTATTTTAGTATTGTTTATAAGCATAAATTTTGGTCTTGGGCTTGAGTTTAATTCTACTACTTTTTCTTTAGACTCAACCTCTTGTGATTTAACAAAATTCACTTGTTTAGACTCACTAGTTGATCCTTTGGTAAAATTAAATCCTAGGCCGGATTTATCACCGGAAGGTTTTTGAAGATTTAACATTTTCTTAAGCGATTTACTACTATTATTAAATTGATTAAGCTTAGAAATTTCTTCCTTAAGTTTTTCATTTTCAAATCTAAGGTCTTGACATGTTTTACATTCTTCATTGACCTCTTTACCTTTTTCTATTTTAGATAGTTTATTTTTTAGTTCTAGTACTTCATTTTCTAATTTATTTTTAATTTGTTTTAGTGATTTATTTTTAGCCATGACTTTTAGACCTATTTTGCATAGTCGATTATATTCATTATCTAAGTCTTTTTCATCTAACGATGATTGGTCATCACTAAAGAATTCGGTTTCGGAAAGTACCTCATTAGAAGCTTTAGCCATAAGACATTTTTCGTCTTTAGTCTTTTCTTCTTCATCTTCGTCGCTATCACTCCATGATCCTCCAACAAAGGCTCTTTGATTGTAGCTTCTTGATAGTTTTGGACACTCTCCGATGAGGTGATTTGAATCCCCACATTTAAAACATTTTCTTTCGCCTTTGCCATTTTTGTCGTCTTTATTTCTTTGAGATACCTTTCTTTCATCATGTGGTTGTCTTACGAATCTTCCTCGTCTTTTGAAAAATTTCTTGAAGTCTCTCACGGCCATGGCGTATTCTTCGTCTTCACTATCGGAAGTCGAACTATCTTCATCACTTGATTCCTTTTTGGCTTTCAAGGCAAGAGATCTATTTTGTTCTCTTTTGCCTTTGACCATTTCGGAATCATTCTTAATTATTACTTCATAAACTTTCAAGTTTCCAATAAGTTCATCAAGCGATAGAGATGTTAAATCCTTTGATTCTTCAATAGCCGTAACCTTTGCGCGCCATTTAGGATGAAGTGCCCTAAGAAATTTCCTAACATAATTCTTGCTAGAAAAACCTTCATCAAGTGCTTTTAGACTAGTAATAATAGTGTTAAATCTAGCAAAAGCATTATCTATCGATTCCTCTTCCGGAATCGTAAATTGTTCATATTGTTGAACAAGAAGATCTATTTTATTATCTTTGACTTGACTATTACCTTGGTGAGTGATTAATAAAGTATCCCAAATTTCTTTTGCGGTTTTACACATGAAAATTCTTTCGTATTCTTTACGTGGTAAAGCATTATAAATCACCATTTTAGCTTCATTATTTTTAGCAAGTTTCTTTTTAAGATCATCGTTTTGTTTATCAAAAGATACAGTTTCATCCTTTTTAGTTTCGGGATTATATTGAATAGGAGGAAAATCACCATAGGTAATAACATGCCAAAGATCTAGATCTTTTGATTTCACATAAGTTTCGAATCTATTTTTCCAATAAATAAATCCATCACTTTCAAATAGTGGTGGTCTTTGCATAGATTGCCCTTCTAAATATTTTTCCGATTCCATAGATCGATTCAAGTTTTAAAATACAGTTTATTTTAAAAATCTTGTTTGACGTGGCTCCTGATACCAATTGTGGAAAACTAGAAGGGGGGTTGAATAGTTTACCGCTTTTTAAATTAATGTTATGTTTGTTTATAAAAATTTAGATTCGACTTTGTGTGATCTCAATATGTGCACAATATGAACAATACAAATATGTAAGTAAATGACAAGTAAATATGAAAGACAAGAGATAAGAGTTAGAAAGATCAAACCACAACACAAGGATTTATAGTGGTTCGGTAACGAAGCACCTCTTCGCCCTCCTCCACTCCCCGAGCACCAAACTCGAGAGTTATCTTCACTATGTCAACAAACTCCCTTTAGGCGGAGAAAACCGTATACAACTTAGCTTACACCAATTTTCGACACTAAGCGAAATGTCAAGTTCTAATCCTAGCTAGAACCAATCTATCATAACCAAACACACCACTTCACGACAATTCACAACTTGGATTCACTTCACAACTTCTCTCTACTTCACAACTTCACTTCACTAAGACACTACTACGACCACACCAATCTATCACTACTTACTAAGATCACCCCGATCTAACTATACTTACAATGATCACAACAATCTACTTATTGTACACAACTAAGATACACACCTTTACAATATACATAAATGATTTACAAGATATAACACAACTACACAACTATACCAACTATACTATAACACTTCTTGACTTGATGATAAGAAGTATTCTTCTCTTGCACTTGAGGAATTAAGCTTGGATCACTTGGAAACAAAGCTTTATGATTAAATGATCAAAGGAAATAAAGGAGAGTATAAATTGATTTAGAACAAAAAGAAAGTGTGTGCAAAAGGTGAGAAAAACAGTGGGGAATGGTCTAGTATTTATAGGCCAGCTTTGCTGGATTTTTGTCTTGACGGTCCCATTAAATAGGGGTCGGTCCCCTTAATTATTAAAGGGACCGGCCTTATAATTAAGGGGGCCGCCCAGGCCAGACGCTCCTTTTTTTGTCTTTTCTAAGAGAGGTGTTTTCTAGAACATTTATAGCCGTTTTTAGGTATAAATTTTGAATTCAAAATATTTATTTTGAATAAAACATTTCTTTTAAATCCAAAAATATTTTGTAAAAGTTATAAAAATGTTTGTGACATTTTTATAAAAAATATGAGGTTGAATAAAAATTCATTTGATCATAAAATGCATTAAGCATATGTTTATTCATACCTTTAAGTGATTAAATTTTCAAAATGAAAATTTACTACTAATTACTCCCCCCGTCCCTAAATAAGTGTCCACTATTGATTTTCGAAGTCATTCTTCTTCAACTTTGACCTTAAATTATTTTGTTTGTGTTATATAATACTTGATGAAAATCATATCCATGAAAATACATTGAAAACTCAATCCATTCATATATTTTGCATCAAGTATTGTATAACACAATCAAAATAACTTAAGGTATAACAACCCAAAAATTTTCATCAAATGCAAAACCTATTTTACTATGATCACAATTATACGGGGAAATTTTTCGCTTTATTACATTACTTGCATTGCCAATATCTCAGTATGCAATGTAACTTGCATAACTAAAGTATACGAGCTCACGCAACCTATTTATGGCAATCCTATCTTAATATATGTCAAGAAAACATCATAACATGTCAAGTCAATATCATAATATCATTTTTACAAAGTACATTACTCATATAATGTACCATTTGCAACATTATATCAAGACAAGTTTTAAACCATTATCGTATACCTCTAAACCCTAATTCCATGAAGAGTTAACATCTAAAATGAATGTACAAGCTACTAAAGCATATGTATAAGTAACATAACATCTCATTTGAAATATAAACTTCCTCCAAGTCAAAGTACAAGTCCTTAAAAGCTCAATGTACAAGTCATTAAGCGTAACATCCAAAATAGCCGTTTTACCTCTTTTTTCCTAAGGAATTCCATACAATCTATTAAGTACAAGTTAAAATCAAGTAATGAACTTCATTTACATTCCATATTCATTCTCATTTCATAAGATTCCATGAAATCAAAACAAGAAACCCTAAACCGAGCTAGTTTCTAAACCATAACCCGTTTCTTGGTTTTTATCCGTTTTAAACCTAAACCATTAATCAAATAAGTTGTAAATACTTAATTTACAACATTACAAATCCTATTTCATCATTATAACATCATTATACATGAATTAAATCCTAGAAACCCTAAAACAAAACCCTAATCTAGTTCTAACCCTAAAACCTAAAACTAGGCCCTAGTTCAGAATCGGATCAGTCTATAAAACATAGGATCTGGGCAAATCAATAGGTTCTGGGTATTAAGTGAAAACACTAGGTTGTAGCCATATGTCTTGTGATCATTTT
>BQNB010040846.1:34891-47127 GCA_026074375.1 Tanacetum coccineum | reverse complement strand
GAGAAAGTCAAGGCAAAAAGGTTGAAGACAAGTGATGTTTCATCTCAAGAGCAACAAGAAAGTGATAATCAGGATGAGATTATCAATCTTCAACAATGGGTAGTGTTAGTTAGGGAAGAGTCTTCAGTGAATATTACTCCTTCAGTTGTCAAGCTACCCATATGTAATTGAAAATTTTTACAAGGACAAGCTAAGGGAGGTATACCAGATACTCAGAGTTGGACAAGCACCAAAGGTATATCCTTACTTTGAGTCTATGCTTAAGGATTTTGACAGAGATGACTTGGTGACACTATGGAAACTAGTCAAAGATAGGTTCAAGATAGAACTCCCAAAGAGTGACCTGGAAAAATGTCTGTTTTGGCCTATAAAGGTCATGTTTAAACCTGTTGCCACTGATCTACTATGGCAGTTTGAAGCTCCTATTAAGAGTTGGAAGATGTACAAATCATCTAAAGTACACCGCTTGTCAATGGAAGGAATGATTATCTACATGCTTGATGATGTTGAGTATCCTTTTCGAAAGACTACACTTAAGAAGATGCTTGATCACAAGTGTGTAGTAAGTGAATTTAATAAAGATGTGATTCAAATGATCAACCTAATTAGAGGACATCTCAAGAAGGAATAAGGGGTTTGAAGCATCCTCTCCAGGAAACCATTTTATTCTTGAAACTTGATATGAAGGTGAAGTATCAAGTTTAGGGGAGGATTGTTGGGAATAAAATGCTAAGGGATTCCCACTGTTAGTTGAATGGTTCCCACTGTTAGAAGAACTTCCCACTGTTAGTATATTTTCCCACTGCAAGGTTTCCACTGCTTGAAGACTTTCCACTGCAGCATGAAGATAAGATCTACACATAGTCAAATACGCGTTATTGTTATATATAGAATGTACTCTGATTATCCCTGTGATTTAGGAGATCTAGTTAGGTCTTATCATGTACAGGACCCTTTGTCTATAAAAGGAGTTCTTAGTTTAGAAAAAGATACACATCACTTACATAGATCCTCCATAGACTTTCTCATAGCTTTAAGGTTTTGTAAACCCTAGTACTTTTGAGTACTCGTATTATTCAATCAATAATATTAAGGCTTGTTGGTTATTCACTGTTCCATTCCATTACCATTGTTATTCTTCTTAAACACTAAAGGTTAGATTCCGCATAGCCTTTGGTGAAACACTTCAACAAAGTTTCTCACATTATTATCTTGTGATTACCAAGGTAATAATAACCTTATAACCTAAGGCAGTAGATCTAGTGTTTTGGGATTCAACAATTCATACCCGGTTGTGCAATCTGCTTATTGTGTGGTTTGGATGAAATTCTCTAGTTGTTGTTGGTTGGTGTTGAGTAGTTTAGTTTGAATGCCTTAGCCATTAGAACAAGTTCAATGTTTATTGTTGTTGTGGGATCGGAAATGTCTTTAGGGTTAATAATTGGTTGTTGCATGTAGTTCTGGTTGAATGATGGTTGTGGGTTGTAATTGTTGTTCGGGTGGTGGTTGTTGCATGTAGGTGACCGGTGATGGTTGATATTGGTGGAACATTGGATAATTGTAAGGATTATTGGAATTTTCCATAAGTGCAAAAGGATCATGTGCTCTTGCAAGTCGTTCTGCCCTCAGTTCATTTACCTCCATCTGATTGTATTTCAAGAAATCATACAACTGAGTCTAATATACTTCATGTAAATCCTTTGTTTGGTGAACAATGGTAACATGTCATCTCCATTCTGGTTGTAGGTTGTTTAGGAACATGAGATTACTGGCAATCTTTTTTGGAAAATGTTTGTTTCTTTTGAAGTCATTCATTAACTTAGAGAAGCGATGATAGTAAGACTCATTCGATTCCTCATCAGTAGAACTAAACCTTTTCCATTCATTAAAGAACTTAGCCTTTTTGTCTTAAATCCCAATATCAGAACCTTTCATCATTTACCGAACACGTAACCAGATTTCCTAAGCAGTTTCACAACTATCAACAGCAGCATAGATGTCTTCAAGAAGACCCATTAAAATGATCTAAATGGCTTAATCATCAGCTTCCATTTGCTCTACTTCTTTTTTAGTAAGTTCCTCATCGGTTTGCTCATGAAAGGTTTCAGCAACAGGAACTTCACGGTCTAGATCACCTAGTTCAGGAATCATTCATCTGACATATGGACCATTCATAATGTAGTTGTAGATTAACTTTCCATTTGGTTTACTCTTTGCATAATGAAGAAGACGACAAGACATAGAACATAGTTGTCTTTGTCAAGCATAGGTGGACGGTTTTTGAAACCAGCAGCATAAATGTCTTGTTGAGTCGACATTGCAAAATTGATGTGAAATGATATAGTAGGATCGTTTTAGTGAATAATGCTTATAAAAATGAAATTCAAGTTCACGGGATTTTACAATTCTATGATTAAACCGAAAAAAGAAATGTGTCTTTATTACAATTTTACTCAATCAAGAAGAAACCGTGAAACACGAATTGTTGTGATTGAAGTTCAATTTATGTTATTGAAAATGGCCTTGTACTAAAATTTGCTTGATTGTGTTAACCGAAATTGGCTTAGATTTGTTAACCGAATTTGATTTTCGGTACTACTATAGAAAAATGAATTTCAGTGATGTATGTCATATTTAGCCACGAGCACATTTCACTATTATAGTTACACATTTTGCTACGGTAGTGATTTACGCACATACACAAATCGCCTTAACATATTTCGCTACGGTAGTTGCACATTTCGCTACGATAGTGATTTGCACACATACACAAATCGCCTTAACACATTTCGCTACAGTATTTGCACATTTTGCTACGGTAGTGATTTACGCACACACACAAATCTCCTTAACACATTTCACTACCAAATCTGAATTTTGCCAAAGTTTTGTTTCCTATAATTGTAACAAATCGCCACGGAATATGTACCTGCACAAATCGCTATCACCCTAACTTACACATTTCGCTACGAAGAACAGTTGCACATTTCACTAAACATCAAAAGTGCACATTTCACTGTTCTTCATACATATTTCAGTGTCTTAAAAAATGCATATTTCACTAAAACTCAAAATTAAGCCTAGAATTTTTGAACCCAAAATGTTGTTTTGATGCCCAAATAAGCTTCTAATAAGCACAACAACAACAAAAGTACAACTTGATCATTGAAAATAACAAGTTTTAGGCAAAAAAATAGACAAAAAAGATGGAAAAAAAGTTACGTTCGGTTTTAAATGGAAAAAACAAAACGAACCAAAAAAACTCTTAATAAGCTGTGTAAATAAGCTAAAAACAACCACTAAACACTCCTTGGCTCTTGATATCACATGTTAGGCTATCATTTCATCACCAAAACACACAAAGGTCGTTTGGCTTATATGGGCCAAATACATAGGCTTTAGACTAACACCTAGGCCTAATTAGCTTAAATGTAATTCACGTAAACTATGTTTTCACATACAAGGCTCGGGAATATATAATGACCATCACTTTACTATAAATGAGGTTAGCAGTCTCTTGAATGTTAAAGGGAATACATTATCAATATGTATTTTCGGGTACATTCAACCAAAGTAACATTAAGTAAGGAAACTTCGGGTTATCTTATTATAATTTTCTTTTGAGTCGAGATATCCGCAGCTCCGCATTGTTTGCATATAGACACACACTAGAACTCTCTTAAAATTAACTTGAGATCATGTATTATGTTGGAAATATAAGACCTCTAAAAACTCTTTTCATTGCCTTCACCTTTCATTATTTCTTTCTCTTTTCTATTTTTAACAGACACTCGATACCCTTCTATAACAAAGGGTGGTACCCTTTCAAAAGGGTTTCGGCAAAATCGGGTAATCAGTGAGCCTTCTTCATGAATTTTAAACCACTAAACCTTAACTTTCCCTTCATTATCAACCTATTTCCAGCTCCTAGATCTTAAAGTTTGACATTTTGAGCATTAAATCTAAATCTAGTCATTGGATTTTGCCCAAATTAGAAGATTATGCATTAAATGACATGCATGAGTCCATCTATAAATAGCCATCTTTTTAATTACATCCTTTTCCCAATTTCCAGCATTTCCTTGATCATCACCATGACAAAATCATCTAGTGACAAGAAAGAAAACAAGTCTCTAAGTCAAACGGCTCGGATTAGTGTTCGAGCATGTTGTCTCGTGAATCCACCATCCAACTCTTCACCGTTTTACCACTTTTCTCCGCCAAGTGACTATCAAACGGTACCACCCTCCACACCTCTTGACTCTCCACCAACAACTCTTATTACACCACCGGGGTTCTCCCCTAGTGAACTCTTAGCCACTCCTCAGACTACACTACCGCCTTTAATCTCTCCACCTCGGGCACCTACACAACCTTCAAAACAATCATCTCCATTAGCCATCAACATTGAGCCCATTGAGTTCCTTTTCTCCACACCTGCCACTTCTCCTCATCCTTCCTATGACTCCCTTAAAGATCTTCCACTGAGGACCACCAATCCTCTTACTCCTCAACCCACATTTGACTCCATCGAACGTTTGACAAACCATCCTCCATCGGTACCCGAAGTCATGGAGATGGAACATCCTTTACTACCTTTACCACCACAACTTCTGCCACACTCTCAACCGATGTGGTCAAATGAAATTTTACCTTCGCTCACACATGAGATGTTTTGTAAGGATTGTCAAAGGACTCGAGTGATCGTCAGTGACTTTCGCGATGAAATGAGATTCATTCTCAATTAAATTCTCGAGCGTCTCACTACTCTTACGCACCAAAACTTTCCTTATGATGTTTAGTGACGATTATAAGAACAAAATAATATTTGTTTAATTTTTAGATTTTAGTTTAAAAAGAACTTTCCTTGTTCTTAGTTTTACCTATTTCTAGGTGACACAAAGTCACCAAAATAGTTGTCTTATTTTATTACAAGGATTTTGTTCATTACTTGTGTTGATTGTGTTGTGAATTATCTTTGTACATCTTATCCTCTTATTGTATCTCAATATGTATGTACTAACCCACCTCAAAAATCAAGTTTTGATTTTCTTTACAGGACTAGAACCCTTCAAATACGAAGGGCGGTACCCTTTTGTAAAGGTCCCGACGGAACCGGGCAAACAGTGCCATGTTTTCCATCTTTATTCTAACATATTTGCTTGTAGGTACTCTCTAAGCAAGGAAGAGCACATACTTATGTTATTTAATCACTAACATTCCATTTTGTAGCACCAAATCCATTTGGATTACTTGAGGCCCTAATTTATGGGGAGCTTCCGTCAAAGGGGAGAATTGCATTCGATTCTCTTCTAATCGATCTTCATTCATAGTTCTTGCATTGCATAATATTTATTGCATTTTCCTTCATTATATTGCATCTCGTGTTAGTTTTGCTTCGAAACTCTTTTTGTTTCGACAAAAAAGGGAGAAAGAAGTAAAAGACTCCAATTTAAAACTTATACATTTTACTCTTTACTTCTACATAAATATTATGTTTATGTATCAACAAAAAGGGGGAGATTGTTAATACAAATAATTTTTATGATCTTCTTATGTTTGGTCGATAACAAACATAAAATCATTATAAGTAGAAAATACAATTATGTAAGTTTCATACAAAATAGTCTTTCTAACTTATTTATCTATCACACATCAAAATTGAATATTATACAAAGTTACTTATCATTTTATTTTCTAAGTTATATAAATTTTATTTACATTTTTACATCATGCATGACATCAACATGATCTTTCCATATCTTAAACAAATCTTACAAGATTACACACACATCATGGAAGCATACACAAGATTTATAGGAGGTTAAAATTCAATTTAACCCTGTCATAGCCCGGTCATATCTCTCTATATATTTGACACTGGACGGATACCAGATCAAGGAAGGTACTGCGAGAACAGGTGAACAGTGCAAGTATTTGCCTATAAATAGCAAGCCATTTCTCATGTTTTACTCACCCATTATTCTTACATGTCTCTCATATTCTGATAGCATAAGTTTCATGTTCTCCCATTTGTAGGTACTCTTTCTTATTAGAATAAATTGCCCGATATGCATTACAAGACGATCAAGCTCAATTATATTGTTGCTAAGTCACCCCCATCATATCAAGATCATAATTGGTTGATCTCTTGTACTATCATTTTTATTCATTCTACTTTCATCCGTCATTCTTGTAAAACATAAGTTGATAGCATTGGGTCACCTCGTTCTACAATTGATAAGAACCCAGATATTTAATTGCTTTTGTACAAAAAAAGTATAAGCGACGTAAGTTGGTCTACCTTGGTAGAAATCGTATTTAAGCTAGTACTTAGAAAAAAAAAAGTGTAAGCGACATTGTGAGCACATCGTCGGACAAGAGAATGATAGACTAGTGTTAACTAACTCTCAAGTTGGGAACTCGGGGAGTGGATAGGGCAAGGAATGTGTTCCTTTTAGCCGTAACGCACTATAGAATACATGTGTTTACGGATCTATCTTACTTTAACTCAATCTTTACCTATTTGTGCTTTTACGTTTATTCATATTTCTAGATCCCAATTCATATCATAACTTCACAAAAACTCAATCTATGATTTATAACAACCTGAAATTTTCATCAATGCAAAATCAACCAATTTTATTATGATCACATTCGTACGGGGACATTTTTCGCTTTATTACATTCTATTATGCAACATTGTTACATAGCAAACTAAACAAGTTCACATAACCTACCTATGCTATTTATATCTATGTTTATATCATGTAAACCTTCTAATATGTCAAGTCTATATCTTAAATCACTTTTACTAAGTAACATTAACCATTTAAACGTACTTTTCAAAACTTATATCAAAACAAGCATTAAACGTTAAAGTTTACATCAAAACCCTAATTATATGTAATGTATACATATAAAATGAATGTACAAACCTTTAAAGCATGTATACAAGTATCAATGCACAACATTTGAATACCTTTTCCCTTCTAAATCAAGTTACAATTTTCTAAAGCCTAATGTATAAGTCAATTGTGCATGAAATACAAACTAGGTCGTTTTTAACCTCCTAAATCATTGTTATAATCTTACCACCGACTTAACACAAGGTACAAAACCCAATCCACAACTTCTAATCCTAATCCAAAACTTAATTCATCTAACCCTAAACCAAAATCATAAAACCTTAATTCATAGTTTTCAAGAAATCTGATCGGTTGATAAAACATAGGATCTGGGAAAAATCAATAGGTTCCGGATATTAAGTAAAAATACTAGGTTGTAGCCCTATGTCTTTTTATCATTTTGTCGGTGGACTCAACCTGATTCAATATCGGATGAATTAGTTATAGCCGAAATGGCAAAATTGCGTAGATTCTGCACACCTGTAGTAAATGGCTGTTATCTCTAAATTTTTGTATAGTAACCCCTAAATATGTAAAACTAAAAGTTGTAGAGGACTCAAATATCTAACCAATCTCACTGGTTTGCGCTTCATCGAGTTACATTTTGTAAATGCAACCATTTTTTAATTACGGGCCTGGATGTTGGTTGTCCAAAAATAGCCATAAACCCGACACCCCTTTATTTCGTTTTTGACCCATTTTAAACCCATGTAACCATCCTAGCACCTCTATGACTAAGCTACTTCAGCCACAAGCAGCTTACAAGCACCACAACTCTTTTTCTTGGCCACCAAGAGGCCTCATCACCTCCTTGTTGTCTCCTCTCTAGCCATGGCCTCCAAACACCCTCCATCACCTTCCACCTTGATTAGCTAATATCCTAGACTTCCATACTCACCCTAGACCATCCTTAGTCATCACACTACAGATCCTAACACTTAATCCCCAAGAAAACTTGGGCTCTAAGGGTTTTCTCCCCTATAAATAGGCCAAGACATCATTCATTTCAAATCATCCCCCACATCTCCTATCTTACCCTCAAATGGAATTATAACACTTCCATAGCAGCAATAGAAGATAAAAAGAAGTTTCTAAGCTCAGAATAGAAGCCAAGAAGCAAGAAAAATGAAGCCCTGAAGTGTTTTCTAGGCGTACGGATCATAAAACCCTATTTCGACCCATTTCTAGCTCAAGTAAGCCAAGATCTTGTTCCATAAGTTTATAATATGTATTAGAATGTTTATAATACTCTTAATATCATATATGAACTCTCATTTGATGCTTTGAATCCTCAAACCCATGTGTTTTTGGTAAAAACTCTAAAAATGACCCGTTTTGATTTTCTAGCTAACGAATCCTTTTTCTAAAACTTTCGTTACTTTAAAACATCTTATTTTAGATTATACTAATAAACTATAACCTGCAAATATCAGTTGGAATCTTAAAATAAACTTGCATGGCTTTTTGGACTTGATTTGTAAATTATTTCCATGCAAGGGGTATATATTATAACTTTCTGAAATTTATAACTAAAGGGACTGAAAATGTTATTTTCCTAAAGTTAAAACTATAAGGACCCATTTTTCCAAGTTGTAAAGTTAAAGGTTTAATATATATATATACTTTTTATATAAATGACTAAACTTGTAAAAGTTTATAAACCAAGGGTATATATTGCTATTTTTGCAAACATAAAAATATAGAATATAATATTTTTATACAAATTATAAAAATATATATTAATGTCATAAGACTCAATTTTATTAAAACCCGACACATTTTTCGTTATTAATCATCGATTGACGCTTTATAAATCAAATGCGTTATGTATTTAACATAACTTATCATCGGCTAATTTTTGAAGAAACTTACAAATCTTATCGTATCACGATACTAGGAAATTTCATGTGAGGGGTTCCATTTGGGTATTTGTTTTGACGAGTTTGCTGGGTTTACGATTTAAAGTGCCCTGACTCCTCAAACAATACCGCGTGGCCTCTGAATTATGATAGCCCGAACAATGATACAATATTTCCATAATAAATTCAATCAAAATGATATTACATTATAACATAAAACATATCCAATCAAACCAAGACTTGAAATATTACCCAGGTTGTGTGACGAAGCCGTTACTTTCATTTCGTATACTTTTGCCATCAATCAGATTTCACTGTACTGTTAAGGTGAGTTCATAGCCTCACATTTTAACTCTTTTGAAATGTTTCATAAACCCGCGAGGGGGATACATGCTATAAACTATGAATACCAGTGTTTTTCAACTATAGAGCTATACGAATGGATTATTGCCTAAAGTATCTGCCTACTTGCCCTTTAAGGGTCCCTATACATGAACTATTAATTACCCTACGGAGTTAGCGCGAAAATTGTAGAATAGATCTATTTGGTGACATGGACTTTTTCCCCGTTGGTGGACTTATACATTCGTAAACAATAAGCACATATTTGATATGTCCCGGCCTGTTTGGCAAGGCACCCGCGAGGCAACTATGTACCATCTATGTTTTCCTAAGGCATCAGGTTCATGAGCTTAGGGCAATAATACGGTTTTATCAACTATGGGTGTATACCAACGTAACCCACTATCAAACTTGTATTCATACTATTTTCTATGATAATTGTACCTGCATGCAATTATTACAAACTATGGGTGTATAACAACGTAACCCACTATCAAACTTGTATTCATACTATTTTCTATGATAATTGTACCTGCATGCAATTATTACAAACTTTGGGTGTATAACAACGTAACCCACTATTGAATTTATATTCAAACTGTTTAACATAAACCTATGAATTTCACTCAACCTTTGTGTTGACTTTTTAGCATGTTTATCTCAGGTAATTGAGCAACTTATGGCACGAAGTGGCACGAACTTGAAGATAACTAAATTGTTATCATTCAAACGTTATATTTCTAGATTTTGGGACCTCCTTTTGTAAAACTCTGATAAATAAATGAATGATAACTAAATTTTTCCAAAACGTCTCTTTTGAGTCGTTTTCTATGATTATGACTGTTGTACTATGAAGTAATACCCCAGATTAGCTTCCGCTGCTATATTTGTCAAAATGGGGGTGTTACATATATTTTTGAAACTTTAATTTTAATCGATAAAACTATTCAACCCACTTTTAGTTTCCACAATTACTATTGTATTAATAGAAACCTAACAAATCAAGATTATGATAACCTTAAAAATCCCTATGTGATTTTCAGATGGGTGTTAAGGGAAAAGAAGAGGTGACTTAACTTGGTGACCAAGTTAAGAAGATTCTAGGAGGTTTTGAGTTTAGTTTATATACAAACCCCTAGTCCTATAATCCTAAAAAATATCACAACACATAATAAATCTCTTTCTCCCCCTCTCATCTATGGTGGTTAATCAGACCATGAACCTAAAAGGGTTTCCGTTTTTTGTCCTTTATCTTGCATGGATTAAGGTTAAGGGAGATATTTGATTCAAGTGTAAGGACTAGCATTCCTTGGGTATTGTATAAGTGTAGTATGGATCAACCTTAGAGTATAATCACTTACTGATTATATTAGTTTCATGATCATTCCGAGCTAATAAGGTACATGTTTTCTTATTAACTTTTAGATTAATCATATAATGCATAATGATCCGAATATGGGGTTTTAATATGCTTCCGCAAGTTTGATTATATTTATTTGAATGTCTAATAATTAATAATGTATAAAAACTTTTTATAAATTCTAGTAAACACCATCACTCCTCAATAACTACAGACTTCTTAGCCTGAATGTCAAGAACTTTTTGGTCCATCTCCAGCAATAGCGAAACTTTTTGATAGCTTATACCTTTCACATCAAATACACAAAAAACACAAGAATCTTAGAGAGAGAAACAGTTAGAGAGAGAAAGATTAAAAGGAAAATTGGAAGGTTGAATTACTTGAAAGAAAATGTAACCAACACCCTCCTAACATGCTAGGAGGGTGGTATTTATACCCTAAGAAGGTATTGAGCCACTTAGATTTTATTTGGGCCGAATACAACACTAGTGGGCTTTTAAGCCCGTAACTTAGGCCCAATTAGATTAAAACAATTCTCGTAAACTATGTTTTCTTATACATGGCTCGGGAATATATGATGACCATCACTTTACTAAAAACGAGGCTAACAATATCCCCCTAAGGGGTGGTCATTGCACTTATGGCTTCACTTCTTGTGACGTCTTGGTTATTGGAGCCTTGTGTTCTTGGGAATTATTTTGAAGTTCCTTTTGCATGCTTGTGATCTAGGATCATGATCTTTAACTTGATATATTAAGATTTTATCTTGATATCTTGAGATCTTTAAATCTTTATCCTAGAGTCCTATGCCATCTTGCGATCTTGTTTCTCTACCCACATGCTCATTTTCTTGAAAGCTTGCTAGCCATCCCCTCAATATTGATCTTTACTTGATCTGCTTGTAATATTATCATTGATGTTCTTTGAGGAAGTTCTTGTACATCAGACCTTGCGGAAGACTTTGAAACATGTACTTGAGCATTCATAATGTATTTATCTTTATCGATTAATCATGAGCATGTGGTAGTGAACCTTGACTCAGCTGGAATGAGGTTGTAACACCATCACTTATACCTGAAATTTGATGTTAGTGATAAACAACAGATATGGACGAATATGGCTTTGTCATTCATCACAGTTTGGTTACATTAACCTCCGGTTATGTGAGGACCATTTTATAGTATAAATTACTGTACATGTGATCAGGTAGATTCAATTTAGAAGAATCTCCTTGACAGGGTCTCCAACTCAAAGTATTAGATCCTCTAACGCTTATGCATTAGAATCACTTTACTTGCTAGTTCTTATCGGAACATCTCAAAGTAAACAACACGATAAGAGTGAATCAATTAGTTACTCTTTGACTGATTAAGTCGTCAATTTATTTACTGGACCAAAAATGATATTCAGTTAACACAAGCTTGATTCATATAGAATCTCACAAATCACCTACCACAAAGCTGTTTAATGATGACACTAGATGGATTTACATTCATCAATGTGAATACTAAAGAGTATCACTCTGAATGTTCTGGCAAATATCACGAGGATAATGCGTAGGACTCTTGTACAAGTTATGTTCTTGATGGTGAACAATAATTGTATATTGGAATTTATGTCTTATTGAGATTTTTGGTTGATCTCGTTGGCTCTAGACTCTAAAGGTGCACTTTTGTTATTTGGTGATCGAAGGCTAGAGCGGACTGCCACCTTTTCAATATCAACGATCTCGAAGTGAGAAAGCCGATAGAAGCGTGTTGTACTCCT
>BQNB010040846.1:0-32138 GCA_026074375.1 Tanacetum coccineum | reverse complement strand
TATCAAATTTCCAACCAGGATCCGTTCTAATAGCTATTATAGAACTACCTAGTTGGTTTTGAATTTTCCTACTTAATATTTCAAATTTCTCAAAAGCTTTATTTTTAGTTTTTTTAGAAATCTAGTCCATGTATACCTAGAATAATCATCTACTATTACTAAGGTGTATAAAACACCTCCATAGCTTTTAATTGTCGATGGACCAAATAAGTCCATATGTAATAATTCTAAACATCTTTTAGTAGAAACCATATTTTTAGCTTTACGACTTGCATGAGCTTGCTTCCCTATTTTGCAAGCATCATAAAAATGTTTATTATATTTTAGCTTAGGTAAGTTTCTAACTAATTCTTTAGATGACAACGATTGAATTAAACGCATATTTGGGTGACCAAGTCTTCTATGCCATAAGGTAGAATAATCCACTATCGTGGCGAGACATAATTTGTCATGAGACTTATTTCCTAATTTGATTACGTATAAACCATTTTTCCTAATCTTGTTTCCTATGATTTTACCATCTTTAATTATTTCACTACCTTCTTCTGTGAATAATACTTGACACTTATTGTCACAAATTTGACCGACACTAAGTAAGTTAAAAGCTAAGTTATCTACGTGTTCTACATTAGATATAGAAACAGAGTTATTAGAAATCTTACCTTTGCCTATGATCTTTCCTTTTAGGTTACTTCCAAAAACAACGTTACCTCCGTTGTATGCTTTGTAGGTAGAGAATAGACTTTTGTTACCGGTCATATGTTTGGAGCAACCACTATCTTTGATCCATTCATCCGGTTCCAAGCATGTTCTCAAGCATACCTATTTCAACAAAAACAAATTCAAGCGTTTGGTCCCTAATATCTCATGGGTCCGAAAATGTTAGTGTTGTACATCCCTTGCATTTGTTGCAATTGATTAGGATATTGAAATGGGATACAATTTCCCATATGTACAAAGCCTTGACTTTGATGGTTGTTCCAATTCATAGGATAGAAGTTTTGATGAATTGGTTCTCTAGAGTTTCTTCTAGGTTGAGGTGTGTTGTGTCTTGGTTGAGAAGAGATATTTCTCCTAGGCGGAGGTGTTTTCGATCTAGACTCGGTTTTGACATAACCTATACCGCTTTTGAGTGATGGTTTTAAAGATGGTTTCTTTGACTCATCAATTCTATTATGTATTAGTTTCTTCCTAGTAATAACAAAATCCGATCTAGAAGACATGGGTGGACTAAAAACGTGTTTTGTCAATATTTCACCATTGGTGCGACTCACAGATCCATGCAAGGTGGATCCGTGCACCTTTATGGTGGATCCGTCCGGTCCTTTTTCAGCGGACGATCCAACAAAAGTTATAGGTTTGGTTCCGCTAGTTGACGCTTTGTTACTATCGAATCCTAGACCTACTTTACAACTAGATGACTTTTGATTATCTAACATTTCTCTTAGTGAATTAGCGCTTTTATCAAATTTTACAATTTTAACTTGAGTTTCCTTAAGTCTAGCGTTTTTCGATTTAAGTTCTTCACATGACTTACACGCAATCTCAATTTCTTTACTTCTCTCAAGTTTCTTAATTTTCTCGTTCAATTCTAAAATTTCTTTTTCTAAAAGATCTCTTTTAGTTTTCAAAATTTTATTCTTGTTAATGATTTTTAAGCTAATTTCACATAAGCTATCGTATTCTATTTGCATACTATCATTATCAAGAGAAGATGCGTTATCACTATAATAAGAAGAGTTAAGAGTTACCTCATTTGATGATTGAGCCATGAGACAAGTTTCATCGTTAGTTTTGTCTTCGGCGTCATTTTCGCTATCGCTCCAAGAACCTCCAATGAAGGCCTTTTGATCTTTGTTGCGAGATGGTTTTGGACAATCGCCAATGAGATGATTTGGATCACCGCATCTAAAACATTTTCGGTCACTCTTCCCTTTCTTCTCATCCCTTTGTCGGAATGACTTCTTTTCTTCTCTTGGTTGCCTAACAAATTTACCCTTTCTTCTAAAGAACTTTTTAAAGTTCCTTACGGCCATAGCATATTCTTCGTCATCGCTTCCGGATGTCGAAGTTTCATCATCACTAGACACTTTATTTGCTTTTAAGGCAATTGACTTAATTCTTTCCTTTTTGCCTCTATAGATTTCGGAATCTTTTTCCATGACTACTTCATGTACTTTTAGATTGCCGATAAGCTCGTCTAGAGCTAGTGATGACAAATTTTTTGATTCTTCAATCGTCATGACCTTTACTCTCCATTTAGGATGTAGAGCCCTAAGAAACTTCCTAACATTGTTCTTGCTAGAGAAACCTTCATCAAGAGGTTTAAGACTAGTAATAATAGTGTTAAATATAGAAAAACCGTTATCAATACATTCTTCTTCAATGATAGTAAATTGTTCATATTGTTGAACAAGAAGATCAATTTTATTATCCTTTACTTGGCTATTACCTTGATGTGTGATTAACAACGATTGCCAAATATCTTTAGCCGTTTTACACATAAAAGTTCTTTCGTATTTCTTTTTAGGTAAAGCATTAAAAAGAACTATTTTAGCTTCATTATTTTTAGCAAGTTTCTTTTTAAGATCATCATCTTGATGTTCAAAAGGAACAACTTCTAAAATTTGGGTAACTTTATTTTTGGCAACCGCTGGAAAATCACCATTCAAGATAATATGCCAAAGATCTAAATCTTTTGCTTTCACATAAGTTTCAAATATATTTTTCCAATATATAAAATGATCACTTTCAAAAACAGGTGGTCTTTGCATATATTACCCTTCTAGATATTTATCTGAATCCATAGATTGATTCAAGCTTTAATGTACAATATACGTTAAAGATCTTGGGTGACCTGGCACCTGATACCATTATAGAAACCTAGAAAGGGGTTGAATAGCTTTTTACCATTTTAAAATTAAAACTAGATTGTTGACTTATTGAACTCAAGAATAAACACAAGTGTAATATGATACGAAGCAATAAGTAAGAAACTAAATCTACGAAATATAAACAAGTATAAGATAAGAAATAGATCAAACTGATGTACACGAATGGTTTATAGTGGTTCGGCACAAAGCACCTCTCCGTCCTATCTCCACTCTCCGAAGTACCCAACGAGAGAGTAATCTTCCACTATGTTCAACAAGTTCCCTTTAGGCGAAAGAAAACCGTACACATCTCTTACGCTTTTTCCGGTACTAAGCTAAACACCGAGTTCTACTTCGAGATAGAACCAATCTAACACACTATGTATTTTATGGCCTAAATACTAACCTATCATACACACATGATACACACAACACACAATATAAGATATACAATATGAATGATTATCACAAACGTGATGACACAACTAAACTAATAACACTTGAAGCTTGACGTCTTCTTGAGTGTTTTTCACTAAAGAGTGAAATGAGTTGATCACTTGTAATGATTATGTAACAAGTATAATGATCAAAGAATATACAAAAGATAACATATGTGTGTGAAAATATTTGTCAAGAGTTGTATAAAATGAAAGCTTAAGGTTGGTATTTATAGGCAACCTTTTGAAATTCAAATATGTCTCAGGGAAATGATTCGTGCGACTCACGGATCTCTCATACCCTGGATCCGTCCCGTGTATTTGGTGGATCCGTGGGTGGAGCTGGGACAACATTTGTCATTTTGTGATTAACCCCAAATCTATACAAAATATTATTTTGTACTTATTAAAACTATTTTAATAGATTCTTTTAGAAGAAAATATTTCTTATCACCAAAATCTGAAAGATTTTCATAGATTTGAAATATTATTCCACATATAGTTAATCTATTTTGCATAACATGATTAATATAACTAGCTTTATAATCAATCATGTGTTAACTTAAATGCATATATTAGAACAGATTAATACAAATGATAATAATTTTCTTTGATCATTAACTATGTATAATATGTCATATTCATAACTTAAATGATTGTCAGGTGTCCATAAACTTTCGACTAATAACTTGTTACGTAACTTTTACGTATATGAACATATATTGTTTATTCAAAACATGAAGAATACATCAAATATAAATTCGTTTTTGCGTCGAGTATATTTTTTTAAATGTTAGTTTAATATATTTTTTTTTTTTATTATTTTTATTTTAATTTTATTTAACAAGCTTGACTCAATTCTTCAAACAAACAATTTCACAAACTCGAACTGATGAATAAACGATGTAAATGAACAAGAATTTCGTAAGATTTAGGGCAAATAACGGACCAGACACGAATTAACGTGATGTAGTACCTTATGAACGCAACAATATTTGGGAGAAAATGATTATGATTAAATTCATGAAAATAATAAGGATTAGAGAGTATTAAGCTTCTCTAACTAACTCTAACAAACTAATTGCTATTCGGTCCCTAAACATACCAAATGGAGAAGGATAATGATCCTCTCATGTTCATTTGAATATGAGAGGTAATGTTCTGTTTTATCTTATTGTACATTTGATTAAAATAATTAAATGTACAATCAGATAAAGCAGAACATTACCCCTCATGTTCATTTGAACATGAAATGATCTTTTTCCAATGGAGAATGATACAACCTTAAGATGTATACAAAAACTGTCCTTGTGAATAATATCTTCACAAAGCTTGTTCCATTTCTGCATAATATGTTTTCTATCTCTAGCTTTTTGCTAGAGCTTTTTAAAAAGATTATTGTTTGAAGGAACATTATTCATATAAATTTTTGTTGTTGTTGCTAGCTTCTTGCTAGTGGTAAACACATGTCTCTAATAGGGGTGAGCAGAAACCGCACCGTAAACCGCAAAATCGCAAAAACCGCAATAAATCAAACCACAAAAACCGCATCACGGTAAAAATCGGTGGATCGGTTATAAGAAAAAAGAAAAACCGCAAAATGAGGTGCGGTTGCGGTTTTACCCGCAAAACCGAACCACAAAACCCTCACCGCACCACACATTGATTATTTAAAACCGAAAAATTGCATATTGATTATTTAGTGTGTGTTCTAAAGCTTCTACCGCATATTATCATTAATATTCTTATAAAGCATAAGTGATGTGTCTGTAAACATTAAATATATGCATTATTATAACAAAAAAAACAACATTGTAAACCAAAAACCGCAAAAACCCGTATTAATTATATAAGTCATAAGTGATGGTGCGGTGCGGTTAAAACCCGCGAAACATGCAAAAACCGCAAAAAACCTGCAAAACCGAAACCGCAAAATGTGGTGCGGTTCGGTTTTTAATTTTGTAGAAACCGTAAGTGTGGTTGCGGTTCGGTTTTAGTCAAAACCCGCATCAAACCGCATCATGCTCGCCCCTAGTCTGTACTTTGTAGAAGATACAAAAACAACTACAGTTGACATTGTACTAAAAACCTAAAAAATCACATTGGGAGGTAGATATCTCGTGATACCTTTCTACTATCTTTTCACGTTGACTTCCAAAAATTAATGGACCACTTTGTCTTTCTCCTATTTTGTATTTTGGGATAATAGTTTGTGTATACACGCTGGTTGCTACGTCGAGTTTATAAAAATATCCGGATACAACAGTTTATACATTAAATCATTGGAAACATTTTCCCATGTGATGAAATTTACATCAGAAGATGATATTAATAAAAACTGTAAAGTCAACTAAAGATTTTTGAACAGTAGAATTTTGAATCATGAAGTCAAGTGGTTGAAGCAAAACCGCTTTCCAATTTTCAAAGTTCGTTGGAACTCTTGGCAAGGAGCTGAGTATACCTGGGAACATAAAGACCAATTCCGGATGAAATATCCGCGTCTTTTCTTCGAACCCGTACCTTCGTCAAGTGTCGCAACTTGAGCCTTGAGGAAAAGGCTCATTTAATAGGGAAGGACTATAACATTCCGTATTTTCAGGTCATTTACGATGCTATTTAAATTCACTATTTATTTTTTTCTCGTACGCGTTCGCTTTTAATTTTAATCGATACGTTAAATCGCGTAAACTAAAAATCAACAATCAACGTAAACGGGTACCAAACAAATTAAAGTTTACGTCAAGCCATCATTATATTATTATTACTAAAGTAATAATTTACTTGTTACGTTTTATTTTTATCGGTTACGTAAAACGTTTACGTTTCGCGATAAATTACGTTTAGGTATTCCCGGAACCACCAAAACTTTTCTACGCTTCAACAAATACCCACAATTATACCCAATACCCAAAATTTACTAAATATCATCACCTATATACATATGAGGCCGATTCTAGAGCTAGGAAAGACCAAAGAAATATCTAGATAACAAAACACATTCCTTAAAACCATGGGATGTTCTCACCTTTTAGGAACCAAGACCAAAGACTCCTTAGTTTACTCTAAGTGTCTTTGACTAGTCATTAGGGTATATAATGCCTTAGCTAGTCATATTTCACACACACTTCTCATTTCCTTGGTGAAACAAAGCAAAATCCTCTCCCTTTTTCCTTTGACAAGCCCACGGCTCAAAATCATAACCATACACCACCCATACAAATTTTTATACCACTTATACAAGCATACACACAACATATCTAAGACCTACTAAGATGGTTTGAAACCTTGGTTAACCATTTACAAGTGTTGAAGCAAGAAAAGCAAGATTAAGGTTTATAACCTAATCTAGGGTTTTTATTCTTGCAAGCTTTGGTTTAAAGTCTAAACAAGTGTTAGGATATATTTCTTATCATCATACATCACTATAAGGTTATCTATAAACCTTTATGTCTTTACTTTTATCATTTTTATGTATTTACATGTTCTATATAACTAAATCACCATTAGGATATGTTTAACTTGTAAAAATGGATTTTTCTTGTAAACATGATTTTATGAACTTATACACATGTTATATGGATGTTATTATGATGTTATAAAAGGAATATAAGACTTGTACACACTTGGTTTATGTATAAAAATGTATATGTACAAATTAGGGTTTTTAAGAGTTACTTAAAAAGCTACAAGTAAAAATGTGTAAACAACTTTGTAATCTTGTAAATCTTATTAATATGGACAAATGAACTTTATAATGGATATTACATAGTATAAAAATAGTTATAAAAGACTTATGGTAAACTACAAAAGTGAAAAATACATAAAACAAGTTTTATATAAAGGTATACTTATTGAATCAAAAAGGGCTGTTTGGATTTCGAATTTAAAATAGTGAGTTTGACCTTTTATAAATATAATACGTCTCGTGACGATTCCAAAATGATAAGAAACTCAAAAAACCGATATATAACGAAGAAGATACGCTAGTTACGAGTTTACGTTAAATATATACTTTATAAAACTATTTTTATAAAAGTTACTGTTCATCAGGGACTTTTATTTTTGAAAACATCATTTATATGATAGAGTTTTTAAAAACGAAGACGTGCTCGAAAGAATCGCTAAAAACGGAGCTATAACGAATAAAATACGACGTTTACGAGTTTACGATAACTAAATCTATAAAAATAAATATATAACTGTTATGAACAGTAAAAAAAATCACTATTCATCAGAAAACTCAAATTTTGAAAATGTTATATTTTGATAACTCATTTTAATACGAAGGCGTGGACGTAAGAAACGAAAGAAACGAACTTAAAACGAGAAAGTTACACCATTTTTACTAAAGTATACTTATAAACGTTTTTACTTTATAAAAATGAGTTCACTAAAACGATTAGACGGTGATGTAGCTATATAGAATTATATGTGGTATTAGTTTATCAAAGTACTATATTACTAGGGAGTTTCATAATGATGAGGCCTCTTCAGGGTGGCGTATCGATGAGTTGTTGGATTTACGATTTAAAGTGTCCTAGCTCCTTATACGTCACTACATGACCTCTTAATTATGATAGCCCGAACGATAGTATGATGAGCTATATGTTGTTGTTAATCTAAGTGCTTAGTACTTATGCCGACCTATATTGGATTAGGTTGCATTCCGTCATTTCCGTGATGCATTTTCTATTGTGAATACTTGTTGATTACCATTCACTCGAGGTGAGTTCATAGCCCCTTTTCCATCTACTTGTTTTATAAACTCTACGGGGTGATATTACATTGCTTGTTTTACTATTGTACACAAGTGTTTTCAAAGTATTTTTTCAATGTGTCATATATCAGATTTTTGCCTATTTTTTGCTAAGTTGGTTGTATTGCCATTCAAAGTCCCTACCATCATGAACCGTTAATTGCAATTGTAGTAAGCGCGAGTGTTGTTGATAGATCTATCGGGACTAACAATCCCCACCTTTCCTTGGGTCACTAGTTTGATCAAGGTTCATTTAACATTTTGAGAACTTATAGGCATGTTTTGGCAGGACACCAATATATTCTGTTTTGATGGCATGACAGTTTTAAAGGCTTCGGTATCATGAGCTTAGTGCAATAATACCTGTTTTGACTATGGAATACGTACATAGTTACATGTTTTGGACTTCGAAATATGTACTTAGTCCACCGTTACTTTGATCTTGTGTTCCACCTTTTTATTAATAAACCTATGAATTCACTCAACTTTTGTGTTGACCTTTAACATGTAATTTCAGGTCCTAAGGTATGAAGATTGGAGGGGAACTGCGGGGATTTCGTGAAGATGGATTCTGTAATTATCTAAATTAAATGCAACTCTTATTTTCTTTAAAAACTTAAATCGTCTTTTGGTATTATGAAGCTTTTGTTTAATTAAGAATGTTTATGGCTTTTAAAACATATGGGACCTAATGTATAAACTCTGTTATTTTGCTATGGCATCAAATACAATTTTATCTTAAAATGCCCATTTAAGGTCGTTTTCTATATCTTGATTTTTGTACTTTGACGTAGCACTCCATTGTTACCATTCCGCTGCGTAACCCGATTTTGGGGGTGTTACAGTGGAAACCATATTTTTAGCTTTATGACTTGCATGAGCTTCGTTTTTTTTTTTTTGCTTTTTTTCGTTTACCAATCTTGCAAGCATCACAAAAATGTTTATCATATTTTAGCTTAGGTAAGTTTCTAACTAATTCTTTAGATGACAACGATTGAATTAAACGCATATTTGACGTATCAAGTCTTCTATGCCATAAGGTAGAATTATCCACTACCGTGGCGAGACATAATTTGTCTTGAGACTTATTTCCTAATTTCATTACGTATAAACCATTTTTCCTAAATTCGTTTCCTATGATTTTACCATTTTTAATTATTTCCTTACCTATCTTTCCGTGAATATAGACTTGACACTTATTGTCAAAATTTGACCAACAATAAGTAAGTTAATGCCTAAGTTATCTAAGTGTTTTACATTAGATATGGTAAAAGAGGAGTCACTTGGAGAATTCGTACCTTTGCCTATGATCTTTCCTTTTAAGTTACTTCCAAAAACTACGTTACCTCTGTCGTATGCTTTGTAGACTCTTGTTACCGGTCAATATGTTTGGAGCAACCACTATCTTTGATCCATTCATCCGGTTCCAAGCATGTTCTCAAGCATACCTATTTCAACAAAAACAAATTCAAGCGTTTGGTCCCCAATATCTCATGGGTCCGAAAATATTAGTGTTGTACATCCCTTGCATTTGTTGCAATTGATTGAGATATTGAAATGGGATACAATTTCCCATATGTACAAAGCCTTAACTTTTGGATGTTGTTCCAATTCATAGGATAGAAGTTTTGATGAATTGGTTCTCTAGAGTTTCTTCTAGGTTGAGGTGTGTTGTGTCTTGTTGAAAAGGAGATATTTCTCTTAGGAGAGGCTGTTTTGTTATGACTCGGTTTTGACATAAACTTACTGCTTTTGAGTGGGGGTTTTAAAAATGGGTTTCTTTGACTCATCAATTCTATTAGTATTTAGTTTTTCCAGTAATAACATAAAAATCCGATCTAGAAGACATGGGTGGACTAAAAACATGTTCTGTCACTTTTTCACCACTGGTGCGGGACTTCACGGATCATGGGATGGTGGATCCGTGCACCTTTATGGTGGATTCGTCCGTTAATTTTTCAGCGGACGATTTCATACAAAAATTCATGATTTTAGTTTCTTTTTTTTTTGTTTTTTTTTTTTTTTTTTTTTTTTTTTTTTTCTTTTTTTTTATTTTTTTTTTTTTTTTTTTATTATTTTTTGTTTTTTTTTTTTTTTTTTTTTTTTTTTTTTTTTATTTTTTTCTCTTTTTTTTTTTTTTTTTTTTTTTTTTTTTTTTTTTTTTTTTTTTTTTTTTTTTTTTTTTATTTTTTTTTTTTTTTCACCACCTGTTAATTTTTATTTTTCTTCATTTTTTTATTCTTTTTTTTCTTTTTTTTTTCTTTTTTTTTTTCTAGCTTGTTGACGCTTTACTTGTACTATCAAATCCTATACCTTATTTTACAACTAGGTGACTTTTGAATTATTCAACGTTTTCTTAGTGAATTAGCGCTTTCTCAAATTTAACAAATTTTACTTGGTGTTTCCTATGTTTAGGCTGTTTTTCCGATTTAGTTCTTCTCATGATTTTACATTGCAATCTCCAATTCTTTACTTCTCTCAAGTTTTCTTAATTTTCTCGTTTTCATTCTAAAATTTCTTTTTATAAAAAGATCTCATTTAGTTTCAATTTTATTGTGGTTATTGGATTTTTGAGCTTATTTTCACATATTAATTTAGTATTCTTTTTGCATTACTTTCATTATCAAGAGATGTTGAGTTATCAACTTTATTTATGAAGAGTTTAAGAGGTTTCATAATTTGTCGTTTGAGGCAATGAGACAAGTTTCATCCTTAGTTTTGTCTTCGGCGTCATTTTCGCTATCACTCCACGAACCTCTAATGAAGGCCTTTTGATCTTTGTTGCGAGATGGTTTTGGACAATCGCCAATGAGATCATTTGGATTATCACATCTAAAACATTTCCAGTCACTCTTTCCTTTCTTCTCATCCCTTTGTCGGAATGACTTCTTTTCTTCTCTTGGTTGCCTAACAAATTTACCCTTTCTTCTAAAGAACTTTTTAAAGTTCCTTACGGCCATAGCATATTCTTCGTCATCGCTTCCGGATGTCGAAGTTTCATCATCACTAGACTCTTTCTTTAGCTTTCAAGGCAATGGACTTAACTCTTTCCTTTTTACCTCTATAAATTTCGGAATCTTTTTCCATGACTACTTCATGTACTAATTAAATTCTCACTTGAAAGGATTCAAGTGAGTAGAACTAAGTTAAACTATGATCAAAACCTAACTATTCCCCATGCAGCGACGCCAAAAACTTGATGTGCGGTAGTCGTAAGGACTTCAACACGAAGTTTTACAACTCCCTAGGCATTGTACCTAATCGTTGTAGTGTAGTATGGGCAAGACTCGGGGGTTGTTATCGTTCTCTAGGGGAATAGGTTGGGAAGGCTTGATCATGGTCTAACAAAATTCTACGAGGTTAAGAGAAGATTCTTTTTGTGTTTTTATATTTATAAGAAAGCAAGTAAATATCATGATTTGAGAGGTTGGTTTGTTTAACTAATAACTAAACTAATTAATATCTAAACTACTGGTGATAACTTCATGATAAACAAATGTATTTACCTAATCATGCACTACTCCTCATATTGCTTCTCCTAGATCCGTTGCTTAGTCACACTTGTGATGATCTGTGTAAGTATTTCCTAGGTCATGAACGGGTTACACGAACCCGCCGTCTATTTAATATTCCGTTAAGGCAATGCACAAGTAAGGTAGTATGAAGACTATTACAAGGCCCCTAAGAGTATATTAAATGCATGTGAAATATCTTTGAGGGATCAACCATATGGTGGGTAAGGTAGTATGAAGACTGTTACCAATGGTATCTTTTCTGCATTTCCCTAGACATATCAACAGTGATGTGGAAACTAGAAGTGAGGTTGAATAGTTTTTACCATTTTAAAATTAAAACTTAGATTGTCGACTTATGTGAACTCAAGAGATATACACAAGTGTATATGATAGCGATGCAATAAATAAGTAACTAATCTACGAAATATAATCAAGTAAAGATAAGAAAGATCAAACCGGTGACACAATGATTTATAGTGGTTCAGATACGAAGCTCCTCTTCGCCTTACTCCACTCCCTAAGTACCCAACTTGAGAGTTATCTTCACTATGTCAACAAGCTTCCTTTAGGAGGAGAAAGCCACATCGCTTACACTTTTTCCGATACTAAGCTAAATACCGAGTTCTACTTCGAGATAGAACCAATCTAACACACTATGTATTTTGTGGCCTAAATACTAACCTATCATACACATATGATACACACAACACACAACATACACACAACACACAACACAAGATATACAATATGAATGATTATCACAAACGTGATGACACAACTAAACTAATAACACTTGAAGCTTGACGTCTTCTTGAGTGTTCTTCACTAAAGACTGGAATGAGTTGATCACTTGTAATGGATTATGTAACAAGTATAATGATCAAAGAATATACAAAAGATAAAATATGGAGTTAAGTACATTTTTTGTCCTCGTGGTTTATACCAGAGTCTACTTTTGGTTTGAAATTCAAAAAAGGTTCACTTTTGGCCCAAAAGTTATAGTTTGTGTCCACTTTTGGTCCATTTTTGATCCTTATAGTTTGTGTTCACAGAAGTTCCTAGTGAAGTTCCTAATGTGACTGAACCTAGTAAAGTTCCTAATGTGACTGAACCTAGTGAAGTTCCTAATGGGCCTAAACCTAGTGAAATCCCCAATGATGTTGAATATAGTGATGGTAGTGATGAGAGTGAAGACAGTGATGACAGTGATTTAGAAAATTTAAATTTTTGGCGTTTGGCCAGGGTGAGCCACGGATCCACCGTAACAACATACGGATCTACTATTTGGTGGATCCGTGGATCGCAGTTGTCCACAAAATGACCATAACTGCGATTTTTCATCCAAAATTAAAACCAAATTATCATTTAAATATCATTATGCTAAAATATCCATACGATATAAGTTTCAACATCTTAGATCAAGCATGCATAGCATTCATAAGCATATAGTTTACCAAAATAGCATAGTCTAGTGCAAAGATACTACAAGCAAATATTAAGATAGTATTCTTCAAATGGAAATTCATGATTCCTAAATATACTCCTAATCTAAAGTTGATCCACGGATGGCCAATATCCTAGCAAAGGAGATGATTGGTTGATGCTTTTCACTTAATGAGGGAGAGTATGGTATGTCAATCTCGAACTTCTTCTCTCTAATTCTCTTTCTATACAGTCTTGCTAGTGATGGAGTCTCATCATTCATAGTGCAAGTCGAATTGTAGATATGTAAGACGAAAGAGTTGGGAGGTTTAGCAAGAGAAAGGGTAAAGACGTGTAATGAGTAACCATTTGGATGTATTAAGCTTGTTGATTTGTTTATGGCGGTGTTTGGAGGTTCTGTTAAGGGTTTTAGGAAGGTGATTGGTGGTGATTGGTGGTCTGTGCATGATGCTTGTAAGGTGTTTTGGAGATCTGTGGCAGGGCTTTGTATTAATGTTATGACTAGATGTTCTAATTTTGGATTTATGAGCGGGTTGTGTGGGATTGTGGTGTTGTTCCTTTTTGTTGGGCATATTGGATCTTTTGTTTTTGACATGTAGTGAAGGTTTTTCATACTTAAGGTTAAGGTTAGTCGCATAGGTTTCTTTTTTTTAAAATAGTAATTATTACAGTAAGTAATCTTTCTGTTTTATCATGAAGTTTTATGTTATTCTGTAGTTTTTTTGTTTTTTGGGGTTAGTGTGTAATTTGCGTTGGGTTGAATCGGAGGAATTTTTTTTAGTACAGTTGGGAGGGTAGTTTGGGGAATTGTATGAAGATGGTTTGTTTTGGGGGTGCTCTATGTCTGACTTCTTGTTTTATTTTGCGATCGGTCGGTGGGTTTGTTGTTGCTGTTCAAATGGTGTCGGTGTGTTGTTTTTGTATTATTCTTGTTGTTCGAAAAATTAATAATATACTTTTAGCATATATTTTCTTTATTACGATACAATACGTTTTTAAACTCTAATATGTTATAAAATAGCACTTAGCATAAGATTCATAAAGAAATTATTGTAGATCTTCTATCATTAAATTGATTTCAATGAACAACCGTTTATTTCCAACAAGAAGTTAAACATAATATTGAATACCTTCAATGATCAATCAAGATTAAAATATTTTAATAATATTTGTTACTCTTATTCCTATTTCTTTCATTCTTTCTATTGATGGAGCTCATCATTAGATAGTGCAAGACAAATTGTAAAGTATGATGAGGACGAAAGAGTCTAGGATGTTTAGCAAGAACGAATCGGTAAAGACGAGTAATGATTAACCCATATGGAAGAGGACAATTGACTTTATTTTTGATACTCTCGATTTTATGAGCAATGAAGTAGGCAAGGTTAAAGTTTTGAGAGTTCTTGAGATGGGAGCATGATAGCGGAGCATGCATATATGGAGCTCTTATAAGCGTCGACACAAATGACATTTTATCAAACAATGAGTTCCTAATCCTTGATGTTGGGAGGAAGATTATCTCGAAGGATAATGGTAGGATTTGAACAATTTTGATGACATGAAGGAATGCAAATGTTTTGAATGACATCTCTAATGTTTGGAAGATTAGTTTGATAAGAGGCATGCTTTTCACGAGTAGTGTTTAAAAGTTCTAATGAGCAATCCTTTGAGAAGACACATGTTCCTTTGTATGGAATTTAAAGGACTTGGCCGAATTTTTCAAGTGACATAATGAACTCCTTGTCTCGAATGGTGAAACTAATCGAAAGAGACATGTCATATACATTTTAAATTAGTTGGAATTTGTGATAGAATTCAATGATGAAGCGAGGACAAATATGACCATTTAAGGTGAGGAGACAATCAAATTGAATGGATTTAAATTGATCAACGATGTTGTTGCCAAAGGTGAAAGAGGATTCAATGTGTCTTCCTTCATGAATGAAGCGACTTCGAAGAGTTTTGAAGGAGCTTTTGGCATTGTTTGGAGTAGACCTTTGGTGACGGATTTTTGGTATGTAGGCTTTGGTTCTTTTATAGTCGGGTTTCATCATTCCAAGCATAATTTAAACCTAATAAATTTATAATTAGGATATAGATAAGTATATTAAAAGTAAGTTATGATGTATGTGTGTGATTCATGTACACGATGTAGTGAATCACACATCTTCATTTTGCTTTATCTCTCAAATCGAATAAGTCAAGATAACACAACAATCGTAGATCTTGAAGATTCATTCATGAGAGGGTAATTGTTTTTTATTTGTATTAACTATGTAGATAAATAATATTTGTTAAAAAAAATCTATAACTTTGGTTTTCTTTGATCATTAACTATGTCTAATAATGTCATATACATACCTTAAGTGATTTGTCGTTGTCAAGTAAACTTACAACTAAATAACTTGTTTACATAAACTTTTACGTGGTATGACATTATATTTGTTATTATCAAAACATGAAGATCATTAAATATAAATATCGTTTTTTCGCGGATATTTGTATTAACAAGCGATATAGACAAAAGCTGGTTTTCTAAAGCCTAACGCGCACATTCATCAACAAGAAGCAACATCAAAAGGATCTACAACCTAAGTTTCATGCAATCATAGATAAATACAAAGAAGGGTTTAGCCTCGCATGTTATAAAGAAAGCAAGAAGATAAATCAATCAAACAACACATAGACATATTGAATGATTAATGATAAATAACCTTACTTGATTAAAACATGGATTCAAGGTAGTACAATAGGGTTTTGAGGCCCTAAAAACGACCTACAAAGCTGCTAGAATGACTAGGGTTCGTCTCCCTAGGTTTATACAAAGTTACACACTTAAAATCCTAAAAACGGTTTTATATTTATAGAGATATCGATGCGACGACATCGCTTAGGAATCCTGACGCCGTCGCCACGTAGATGATTCTTGATTCTCTTTAAGTCGGCTACGTCCTGACGCCGTCCGGAAATACCTAACGCCGTCCTTATATAGATTATGACGGCGTCACTTTATGCCTGTGACGCCGTCTCCAGCCACTGTATGCATAAATCTTCAAGAGATTTGGTGTAGGTCCGTAATCTTGTCCGTTTCTTCTCCAAATGAGCCCAAGTCACATGTAGTTCCTCCAAAATCCATCCAAGTACTAAAAACCTGAAAACAAATGATTAAGCACGTAATCTAGGCATATTTGCATGATTTATAGGGTTAAATGACCCTGAAAAAATGTATAAAATGACACCTCGTCACTTGGCAGAAAAAAAATAACATTCTTCAACCAGCACAAACAAACACACTAATAATTAATATGACCATAACGGGAGTAATGATAAAATGTTAAATTAGATTACCTTCTTTACAGAACCAATTGTGTTAATAATTTTAAAATAACCTGTGTAGCAATGTGAAATGCCCAATACACAAACTGTTGCAGCTGTGAATCATAGTAAGGTGGGTCGAAAAAGAGATGTTGAGGTCGTGGGTCACCATACCTGCAAAAGAACTGATAACGTATGTTATAATAAAGTATGTTGTTATAACATTGAACTGATTACAAAATTCAAGTAATTCATGAAGGTGATTTCCCCCAAAAAAAATTCTAGGGTTCTGGAAAAACACAATTAAAATTGAACATAATCAATGGAAAGTATGTTATAATACTTCTGCAACAAAATAATTGTAATTACAACTAATAATTCAAAACCCGAAAAAACAACACATCAAAATGTTTTTTCAATCGTTGACTGTGAAGCGTGAGAATTGAAACTGATATCAATTGATATTGAAGCGTGTGTTTTGGAGTAGAAGGAAACAGTTATATAAAAGAGCCGACTTCAATTTATTTAGATTCAAAATTTTCACCCAAAAAGGAAAGCGTTGAATACATTGAAATCATTTAATGGTGATTTGAAACTGAATTGTTTGATTTGAATGAAGAATCGTAGTGATTGAAGAAAATTCTAAAGGAAGAATGCAAATTTATTGCTTAACAAAAATACTTATTATTGTTTAACAAAAATACTGGTTATTGTGTGGTGTATGTGTATTGTACCTACTTTATGTGAGAATGAATGTGAGACTGGCACCTAAAAAAAAATAATGCAATTGCTTTAAAGACTTGTAAAAAAAGTCTGTTTTATTATGTAAAAAATAAAATAAATATAAAATACAGTAGATAGATAAATAAATATAAACTAATATTTATTTTACTCTTCAATAATCAATACAAAATAAAAAAATGTTGGTTTAAACAGCTTGACCAGCATGTGCTATAAACAAACAAGTACTCCACAGTTGACTAGACATCAATCACATCTTCACCTCGTAACCGAATCATTCCTTCATTTATTATTCACTGACACACAAACACAAAACAGTAAAAAAGGAACCCAAAACGGTCAAAACACCTCAATTTTACTAACCACCGACGACACAAACTTAACGTATCATCGCCACGCGGCATTCTCACACACTTTACCCTTTAGAACTATAAAAAACCCTCATTCATTTTCTTTAATCCCACCTGCAATTATTAATATATTTTTCCCCCTAATTTTTATATATTAAAATCATGTAAATTTGGTTGAAATCTGTTAAAGATTCAGAATCATAGCTGATTGATTCGGTTTATTGTGTTTTGAGTTATCAAGATTCAATTTTTATAAACTTTTTTAGGTAAAGTAACTAACTTTAAGTGTTGAATATATAATTTTTTTTATATAATGTTGGTTGAAATTAGGTTTAATTTTGTGGGTTTTGATTAAAATGCAGGTGTGAGATGTCTGGACCGCTAGATCGATTTGCGAGACCTTGTGAGTCTTTAATTCTTGATTTCTTGATTTTTGAATTTGAATTTGTGTGTTATTTTCGGCGAAATTTAGGGATTTTTTTGGGGGGTAATCATGTTTTCGATCTTTTTGGCGGACTAATTCACGTGTTGAACCCACCGCCACATAGACTCAAACCAGGTAAAGCTCTTGCTTTTCAGAAGGTTGGCGTGGCCACTTCCAGGTTGTTTGTACCTTAGCAGGAATTAGCTCTCACATTTTATAAACTTATATAAGCCAAAAAGTTTCAAAATAAGCCACAAAAAGTGAGCTTTTGAAAAATAAGCCCAAAACCAAATGAGCCATAAGCCGGCTATATAAGCCGAAACAAACACCTCCTTAGTGTGATAGTCACAAGTTTTTTTGCCACTAGGCAACCCGTTTGGGATTTTATTGATGTGACTTGATTTGTATAAATAGTTTTTGCGAATGTGTTGACATGAGTGGTGATTTATTTGGGTTGGGATTTGGGCATTAGCGAAAATGTTTTTCTGGGGCCGTGAAAGGGAGGGATTTTGTAAAATTTGTGCTAGGTTCATAGGAAACATATGGACATTGCCTGATGGGGGGTACTTGGGGAAGGGTGGCATTCAGGTCCAAAATGGGTTTATTTTCTGATGTGTTGACTTGTGAAAAGTGAAATTTTTGGTCAATATAGAAGTTTGGAGGGTTGTGATGTTCAATTATTGCTGCTAAATTTGTTCTTATTATTGAGGTGATAGTTTATCACTGTATGTTGTATTATTGGAAGATTGTGATCATTTTGATATATGGACTAGAATCTTAAATCAAATAAGGCGACAAAACTGATGCTAGTTACTGTACGTAGACATGTCATTTCAAACTGAAATTTCGTAGTGATGCATATAGACAAGTTTCTCAGTTGTTAAAAGTGGAAATGTTGATTAATGCTTCGAGTAGATCACTCAATGGCAAAATATAGGCTGTTAAATGCTCGTTGATAAAACCTTGCTCCTAGTGGATATCCCATTTGAGATTATATCCAGATCAGGAAAGACGATGCTTTACTGTTGATTTAAAGTTATGAAAATTCTTTGCTCTTAATATAAGTATACTGAATTATATTCTGCAGTGTAACTTGTGCTAGTCAATCTGTCTGCCATAAAGAAATAAGTTATGTATAGGACTGATTCTGTGTATTGTTTACAGTTAGGCATATGACTTTTTAATCTGAGTTCATAAGAAATCATTGCTGAATATGTTAGAAAGCGTCTGGGAAATACATTCTTATACTTTAGCTATTTTATAGGCTTTGAGGGGTCGTCAGGCAATGATGAAAAATCAGACAGAAGAGAACGAAGGTCTGATTTTGAAAATTCTGAGGATGAGAGGAGAACAAGGATCGGTTCATTGAAAAAGAAAGCACTCAATGCATCTAGCAAGTTCAAACATTCTCTCAAGAAAAAGAGCAGTAGGAGAAAGAGCGATCCTCGAGTCAGCTCTGTGTCCATTGAGGATATTCGAGACGCAGAGGAGCTACGGGCTGTTGATGTATTTCGACAAGCACTAGTTTTGGAAGAATTGCTACCAGAAAAGCATGATGATTATCACATGATGTTGAGGTACTCTTGCTTCTCCCTTTGAGTTTTTGTCTATGATGTTCAATAAATGAGTACTTGTAGAATTGGAAACAAATATTCTTCATAATTTGTATAGTTAAGCTGCATGATCGAGGACTACTTCATTCGCCCCTTGCTGCACATAGTAAGATCTGATTGTTTTGGCCTGACCATAGTGCTTGTGAACCAAATAATAAAAGCAGATGCTAGATTTCTGTTGGTTACACCTAATCCACGACATAAAAACTCTATTGGTTTTGCCATAGTGTATCGTAGCATGGTAGGCTGGTAGCGATAGCAGGTTATTGATATGTGCCAATTAGATGATCTATATTAGTTTTACGGTTTTACCATAGTGTATCTTGACTATTATATTTACTGACAAGCTCTTGTAAGCTCTTTACACAAAATTTTCTCATCTAAGGTCAACCATTATCTGATTTAGTGTTGTCTAGGATGATATCAGCTTTAATTTACTGATTGCCAGTCTGCTACGGGGTACTACCTAGATGCTAGATGCATCTATCAGACTTGTTTTACAATCTTTTGACAAATTTAAGATTATTTTTCTATATGTTTTTAGGTTTTTGAAAGCAAGGAAGTTTGATATCGAGAAAGCAAAGCATATGTGGGCTGATATGATCCAGTGGAGAAAGGAATTTGGTACTGACACAATCATTGAGGTAATTAATTTCTCTAACATCATTGATAAGTCCACGTTGTTTGTCTCTAACATGTTCATGACTAGTTACATGCATAATTTGCTATTCTCATTGCCGTCCCACGCATTGATGTTACCTTCTACTGAAATATTGATAGGAATTTGAATTTAAAGAGCTGGACGATGTTTTGAAGTATTACCCGCATGGTAATCACGGAGTTGACAAAGAGGGAAGGCCTGTCTACATTGAAAGATTGGGGAAAGTTGATCCCAACAAACTCATGCAAGTTACAACCATGGACCGTTACATAAAGTATCATGTGCGTGAGTTTGAAAAAAGCTTTGCTTATAAGTTTCCTGCTTGCTCAATTGCTGCAAAAAGGCACATAGACTCGAGCACAACAATTTTGGATGTTCAAGGCGTGGTATGTTACAGTTCTCCTCCTCTAAACCTGTATCTCGAGTTATATGATGATGTGTCATTAACTAAATAGACAATTTTGATATTTTGTAGGGATTGAAGAACTTTTCTAAGAGTGCTCGGGAGCTCATAATGCGGCTACAGAAAATTGATGGCGACAATTACCCTGAGGTAAGATCAATGTCAGCTAATCATTTGCATCGTTCTTTAGATCATATTATATTTTTATAACTAACTACTTGGTACTACAAATTTCTACAGACGCTCAATCAAATGTTTATTATCAATGCCGGTCCTGGTTTTAGATTGCTTTGGAATACTGTAAAGTCATTTCTGGATCCTAAAACAACTTCAAAGATTCATGTAAGTTAACATGGCACCCTCTTAAAAGAATTGCATGCTTCCTTTATAAGCGTCTTATTAAATACCTCTCTGTTTTGTTTTATCTGTCCTCAGGTTCTTGGATGCAAATACCAGAATAAGTTGCTTGAGATTATTGATGCCAGGTAGCACTTAATACATATTGCTAAGTACCATATAAAATGGCCAATTGCTTTATAATATTTTAGCAAACGTATTGTATACGAAAAATACATTACAAATTTTTTCTGATATCACCTTTTATTTATAAGGGAACTATGTTAAAATTCTTGGACAATTGTGCAGTGAATTACCGGAATTTCTTGGGGGCACCTGTACCTGTGCTGATCAAGGGGGCTGTCTATTGTCCGATAAAGGGCCATGGAAGAACCCTGAAATCTTGAAGGTTCTTAAATGCTTTAAGCACTTCTATATTATATTTGCTATCTTGTATATACTTTCATTACTAAAATTTTCTTCACTTGGGACTTTGGTATTCAGTTGGCTCTTAATAGTGAAGCACGGCGTGCCAGGCAGGTGGTTAAGGTTCTAAACAGCGAGGGAAAAATTGTTGCTTATGCTAAGCCTCATTTACCCATGGTTAGATGCTTTGAACTGTTGCTACAGAGTATTTGCTTGTGGTTACTTTATTTTCCCATCAACTGTTTAACATTTTATTTTGTTATTCTTTTGAGCAGCTAAGAAGCAGTGATACATCCACTGCCGAGTCAGGATCAGAAGCTGAAGATATTGCATCCCCAAAAGCAATATTGAATTATTCTCATCTTAGATTGACCCCTGTTCGTGAAGAAGTGAGTGTTCAGTTTTTTCTTGTGCTGTTAATATTCTGTGCTTGTGAAAACTGACATCCATGTAAAGGTGATCGTCCTATGGAAATTGGAACTCAGTTGGACAGCACTTTCCCTAAAAATTGCCACATTTCTTCCTTTGGCATTTTCGAGGTTAAGTTTACAAGTTCAGCCCATTATGCTGATGTGAAAAGTGATGGTGCTTATCTTGCCACGAGATTCCCCAGTTTTTTCATATCCAAGACATCTGAAAATTTGTCAGACCACTTTTCTAACTATGTCCCAAGCCAAACTTTTGTTTTTATCATAACTTGGTGACTATTTGTTCGTATATAGGCTAAGGTGATTGGATCTACAAGTTTTGCTGGTCAGTTCTCTGGATATGATGAGTATGTTCCCATGGTCGATAAGGCTGTCGATGCTGTATTAAAGAAGCAAGCATCAATGCCAAAGCCATCCGTCCCAAAAGGTTAGTGATGTAATTTTTTTTTATTCAAGAACAGTGTAATGTTATTTATCTGTAGTTGTCCAAGGGTGCCTAAGAGACTGATTAGAGATGGTTAAATACTTAAATGGGTGGGTCGAGCGGTTGGGTATTTGGTTAAAATGGGTCGTTTTTGTATGGTTTGACCCAAGACACGTCTATTTAATTTGTTATTAATAACTTTTGTGTTGTATGCATTTATAATGCACCTTGGACTTTTGAACCGATTTCATTGCTGGGATGTTTTTCATTTTACCCGCCATCTTATTGTAAACGTTGATTTTACCCATTTAACATTATATTGGTATGCTTACAATCTTATTGCTACAAGATAATAAATTGATTCGAGTTATTGATTCAGGCATACCTCTTGAGTCAGCTGCTCAGGAGCTACCAAAAAGACTTGATGCTCGAGTCATGGCATTTTTTATGGCTTTCTTCATGACCCTATACACACTCTTCCATTCGACATTGACCTGCGTGACTAAAAAGCTTCACTATGTCTCATCTGAGGATGTTCAACACACGGCCACCGAAGAACTTCCCCCTCCATCTGCAACACCTTCAATTGCAGAGACAGAACTTGTTTCATCTGTTTTAAAGAGACTAGGTGAACTTGAAGAAAAGGTGGACACACTCAAAGATAAGCCATCTGAGATGCCTTGTGAGAAAGAAGAATTGCTAAATGCTGCAGTTTGCCGTGTTGATGCCTTGGAAGCTGAACTAATTGCTACCAAAAAGGTAAATTAATGCACATGGCTATATCCCTTTTTGATTCCTCTGGACGTCATCTATGTCTAAAACGATCTTGCTCGCAGATGTGGTTTTCAACTAGTAATGTAGTAATGCAGAACATTCTTTAATACCTATTGTCATGATATACTTTCTCATAGGAGCGTGTCGTGAAGCAACCGATAGCGTTACTTATTAGGCTTGATTTGCTTCTGTTTGTGCAGGCACTTCATGAAGCTCTGATGAGGCAAGAGGAGTTGCTTGCTTACATTGACAGACAAGAGGATAAAAAGTTCAGGGTAAGTTGCTTCTGCAAAAGTATTTACTGCTTTTTATGTTTTGGTTTTGGGATAAATGGTTGATACAATGTGTTGGTTTTTTGTAATTGCAGAAAAAGAAATCTTGCTGGTGAAGGGCATGGGGTGTGTTTGCTTCTAGCAGTGTTTGTTGGTATATGCGTGTGACTTGCGTCGTTAATCTGTTAACAGTTGAGTGTGAGGTTTATTTTGTTAATACTGAGTTAACTTTGAGAAGGAGACGAAAATTTAAATGGTTTTGTTTGTTTGGAAAGTGGTTTGTTTCATACTATTGTGAATTGTGTTTGTGTTTGTGCTTGGTTTTTAATATAGACACATTTATGCGACATGGTCTCCGCAATGGACAAATCTTTGTTGCGTTTTATATCATGTATTAGAAGTCACGTATCTTAGTTGTTTAAAAATTTGATCTATGTAAAATTCTTAGCCCGTAGTCTTATTTGGCCTTTTGCTATCAAGAAAATAACACTGCGTATTCGAATTAGTTTTCCTGGCACTCTTATTTTGGGATCTTGCCAGTGTCTTTGTTGTTAGGCTAACGAGTTAGAAAGATGAGATTATTTACTTTTAGGTTTGAATCCAATACTTTTAGCCGATGACGCATATTTGGTACTACATGTAGGGCGAAATCGTGCAGAATCTTGACATTTTGAATCACTGTAAGTGAATGTTTGGAAACAAATTGTGGGTATGCAAATTAAGTGAAAGAGAAACAGTTATAAGCTGTACTCACTTACTCTAACAAGAATGCCAATCTGTTAGTTGAACTTATAAACTGTAAACAATCCTAGATGAAGGTGAAAATGCATACACTATTTATAAAAGAATGCAAAACTGTAAATTGGTACACAAGTTTTGAATCGAGTGTTTATTCACAAAGCAAAATGTGTGCGCTTGGACATCATTTAGGGGGGCGCAAAAAAATCAGCATTGCCACCATTTACACGATTCTCACCTTTCCTTCTACATTACCTTAATAACCACGTCGTTATCTTTGTCGCTTGTATGTTCAGAAACCAAATATATTCTTCTTTTTCTTTTTCTTTTCAAGGTAAGCTGCAAACTCTTGTTGTTGAACACGTGAGTCCTCAAGAGACTGCATCACATAACAAATTTTGTTAGAAACAATGGTATGACTTTCTTCGTCATTTTTACGCAGAAAATAAAGTTAATGAAGTTACCCTCTTAGTATGAGAAAGCTCAATCTCCAAAGACTCGATACGTTTCAAAGCATTATTAAGCATCTCCTCTTTTTCAGGTGGCATCTCAATCGGTCTATTCGTAAGGATAATAACCTTTTCTTCCAAATCCCCCAAACGCTTCATCATGGAGAGATATTCCGCTGTAGAAATGCCTGGCGATTGTAGTTGGTAAGGATGGTCGGGCCTTTGCCTGATTGGCTCTTCATAAACAGGACTAGGGTAATGTCTGGTTTCTGAAAGCTTTTTGGGCATGTTTTTGGTCATACGGACCATCGTCATAACTCCCATCATAAAAGTCATCATACCCGTAAATATGTGGTTTCCAAACCCGTCACTACCTTCCTTGTAAGCAGCATTTAAATTGTAATAATCTGAATCAAGAGAAGAAAACCATTAGTTATTACCATGAAGTATTGTGGTGAGTCAGTATATTACTATTAGAGGTGAGTCAGTGTAATTTTATACCTTGTGGTCCAGGAACCTTCTGCACTGCTTTAGAATAATTTGTATCAACAGGTCTTTCAGCCACAGCTGTATGGCTTTTGGGTTCGTTTATTCTTGGGGTGCTTTTGTTTACCGGAGCCTGTGTATCCTGTTAGAACACAAGATCAAATTAGAATGCAATAATGTGTAGACTGGATGATGGAAATAAAGGGAACTTTGAGAGCATAGTGTTGTCCTAACTCATACACTTTAAACTTAAGTGAAATATTATTATGCTGTTTAGAATATGAATAAGGAGGTAACTTACTTCTTCATGAACAGCGGGTAGTTGTTGATGCTTGGTTTGCTCCTTCTGCATTCCCGAAGGTTCAACATCCACCTTGAAAGAACAACTAATGTTAACATTCCCGAAGGAAGAGCAGGCATCTACTGTATTTGGTTAACTATTATTTTCTAGCGGGAAATCATTGCTTATATAGGTGCAGATAAGAAATTTGTGTGTTTGGATAAAACTGCTTATTTGCTTATTTTAGTCTGAAGCAATCCCCTTAAACATACTCACTCATTTTAAGAGTTTAGGCAGATACGGACTTTATAGTAAGCAATCCCAAACACCCTCCAAGGAGAGAAATAAAACTATACAAGTGGTGGGAATCCTAAAAGAAAAGAAACGGGGCAATAATATGCTTTTAAAAAGACCAGCATGTCCTGAGAGAGAATACCTTGTTAGCAGACTGATCCTCAGAAATGGTTTTCTCATCTTGAATGTCAGATCTTGACGAACATTTGTGTTCACCATTGCGGACCATCTGAAAAAACAAACTAGAGTTAGATGATTATGGTGGTTGCAAGATGGGCAGGTCGTGCTCGTGTAACAGGTTGAGATGGATCATATTTAGTAAGGGTGATCTCATACATTAGCAACATACTTATCATGTTTCACATTGTTCATTATCCTTTGACGTGTATCAGTTTAATCATTAAACTTAGTAAAAACGTTCCATTCTACTCGATTTTGTGGTCAGAAAATAGCAACATATTTTTTTCCAATGGTCAATTTTTTCCAGAAGTGGAAAACTTTTTGTAAGTTTAATGACTAGAATGGTTTAAATAAAAATATAATGAATTTGGAACATCTATATACTTTGAGTGACTATTAACCCGATATGACCCGTTTGAGGTAACACGGCAACTGAAGTTGACCCATTCGTAGTAAATGGTTTGATTTGCAACTTATGAATATTTAGCTTGACGGAATATATATCTAAGATTCAGAAGTGGAAGACGCATTAGTAATCGAGTATAACCTTCATGATATCTGGATCTTGCCATGGGCCTTTATCAGATCGCATGCAACCACCTTTATCCGAACAGGTGCAGGTCCCACCCAAGAACTCTGGTAGTTCACTATTCACAGAGAAAGGATGCGCATATAAATATAATGGAAAGGATATGAAGACCATGCAGCATGTTTGACATATTTAGTATAAGTACCTGGCATCAATGATTTCCAGGAGCTTGCTTTGGAATTTGTTGCCTAATACCTATGCACAGAACCATTTTTTAGAATGAAATAAAAGGCGTAAGTACATATAAAGTTAGCGAAAGTTGTCAAACTCACTGACACGTTGTCACCTGCAAAAAATATAGTGTGTTCCACAAAAAGATAGTGTGGACTTACATTAATCTTAGATGTAGTCTTTGGGTCAAGGAAGGATTTAACTGTGTTCCACAAAAGCCTAAAGCCAGATCCTGCATTGATGATGTACATGCGGCAAAGAGTCTGCAAATAAAAGATAAATAGATAACAAGAAATAAAGCTTTTTTACTTTTTGGTGGAAACTATGAAGAAATATCCGTAATATAACTCTGAGTTTACAGACGATAAATACCTCAGGATAGTTGTTACCATCAATGTTCTGGAGAGACTGGATAAGCTCCCTAGCAGATTTGTTCATGCTTTTTAATCCCTGGATTTCAGAAACCATTGATTCACTTATTAGGTTTATAAGTTTTAATAACGGAAAAATAATGGCCAAAATTGGTATGATCTACTAACTCATGACTTACCACTCCCGAAACATCTAGAATTGTGGTACTTTGATCAATGTGTTTTTTAGCAGAAATTGAGCAGGCCGGAAATTTATCGATAAACGTTCTTTCAAACTCCATCACGTGGTACTTTAAATAACGCTCAAGGGTTGTGGCTTGCATGAGCTTGGTAGCATCGACCATACCAAGTCTCTCAATATATACAGGTCTTCCATCTTTATCAACCCCGTGGTGTCCTTGAGGATAGTATTGAAGGACTTCTCCCTTTTCTTTGAAGTCAAAATCCTAAACAAAAAAGAAAGCCCGTTAATGACCGGGTAGTATTAAGGCGTTTCAACTGAAAAGTATTGGAGTATGTTTATATACCTCCATGATTGTTTCTGTGCCATACTCCTTCCTCCAATTGATCATATTAGTCCACATCAATTTGGCTTTGTCATGTTCGTAGTTCCGGGCCTTTAAAAACCTGTATGATCATGTCAGACGTTGAGGATCAATGAAAACTAAAGCAATACTAAGAAATAAGTGTCGATACAAAGTTCCTCCATCAAAATATCGATAAGATACGTTACTGAAACAGTTATCATGGACCAATGACAATTAATGAATATCAGGGTGGCAAAATGGGTAGGTTGGGTAACGGGTCAAAACGTATGATTTTTGGTACATGTCGAAATATGATTATACAACTGATTGGTGCGTCAAATATGATTATACAAATGATTCTGCTTAAGTTGTTAGAGATAACATATAATCCAAACTGACTCATTCATAACTAAACAGGTCGAAATGGCCACCTAGAATGAATATATCTGCATTGAGTTGATACGTCGTTAGTATTGAAAAAAAGTACTTTTTCAGAAGCATTAGTAACCTTAATAGCGTGTGGAAATCATCATGCTTTGCAGGTAGTAAGTCTTCCGGGATCAAAGCTTGACGTAAAGCTTCAACTGCCTTTAAATCTTCCGCATCATGTTCATCCTCAACAACAACAGACATGACTTTACTGTTCCTCCTACTCTTCTTGGCGAAAGAAGTCCTAAACTTGTTGGACGCATTGATTGCCCTCTGCTTAAGAGAATTACGCCTAGCCTTCTTTTCCTCCTCAGAGTTCTCCAAATCGATTTTTTCCAAACCTGTTCAAAAACTTCCATTAGCAAAACAGACTTCTGCAACTACGCAAAACAAAGATTTTCAGTTTATATAATTTGAGAAAGTACATACTGGGTCGAACGGGGCGTTCAGGTCCGGACTCACTCATAATTGCAATAATAATAAATTTTTGTTAGTAGTGCCGAATCTTAACGCCCTTCCAAATGCCTGCAAATTATTAAAAACACGGTTAATCAGTACAACACCTTTGACGTATCTACAAGTTATCAATAATTTCATATATACTAATCATAGATTCTATAAACATTAGAATCATCACATGAAAACATGATTAGTGAACTTTTTAAACTAAATTAATAAATTATCACTTTTCACATTGCATTGGTTAGCTAAACACATGCACATAAACACCTCCTAAGATACTAGAATGCCGAACCTCATTGTTATTCGAGTACTGTAGATTCACGCAGACAAATTCTTCGCCACGAATAGCGTCACACATTTCTTTATACATCGATTTGATTATTCATATTGTGTACAGCTCATACATTTATACTATACTATAAATTTATCAAAACTCGATCAAGCAAACATATTACGAACAGCAACTCTATTCTCTAGCAACACATAAAACTTAACAGAAAGACAGAATCACATTACTAATAACAGAATTCGGAACTGAATCAAACAAATACATTACAAATAACAGACCCTAAGAGCATGTAAACCTAATTTAATCTTATTTACAGAGCGAAATTCATCATTACAAATGGTTCATTGCTCATAACAATCTCATATATACACGGTTACAAACTGAATCAAAACTAACAGAATCTCATTCACAGAGATAAAAATAACGTTAGAGACTCATTTCTAATCGGTTTCATCATTCTGAAATGTGTATTGCTCATAACAATTATAAACAATTACACATTTTGCAAAACAAACCCTAGGAGCATGTAAATTAAGTAAAACCTAACAAAATCTCATTCACCTAGCCAAAATATTCAACTGTGTAACAATTTCATCATTTCGAGCTGTATCATTGCTCGTAACATTCATACACAGTTACAAAGCAGAACTGATACAAACGAACACATTACGAAGAAAAAGCCCCAAGAACACGTAAAACCTAACAGAATCACATTCACATAGCCAAATTCATCATTACATATCATTCCTCTAATAGAAAAAATCACACATTTTTCTCAACACAAACCCTAGGAACACGTAGAGTGCGTTTAGTTGGAGAAAAATTTCTTAATTTTCTATTTTCAGTTTTGTAAAAAAAAAAGAAGGGGATTAAATTTTCCGCAAAACCTAGAAAACGCGTTTATGTGATGTGTTGGAAAAAGTTTGATTTGAACGCAATCTTTATTTTTCTTCTTTTGCACAAACATTTTTGTCGGTGTTTTCTTCCAACTAAACGCACCCGTAAAAACCTAAGAAAATCAAGAGCAGAAGAAAACGCGATACATATATTCCAGAAACAAAAGATGCATGGTTTAATGATACAACGTACGTACCAGCGATTAAAAAGAATCTGGCAGGACGTAATGGAGATCCGAATGTTGGTTCTAAAATCTCCTCCTGATGATCATGATTTCCAGATTGTTATATTTTTGGAAACAATCATGAATTGGAGTCTAGAGAAAGAAAACAAAAAGAAGAAAGGGAAAAATGAAAGAATTTTGGAAAATGACAGCCAACCAGCCACACTGGTTTTATGTTGTTTTTATAAATCTGTTAGGACAAAATATGGTTACCATTCATAAATATATAACATTGCCGCTAACATTTCAATCAGGGACGGACCCACGACATGAGAGCCGGGTGTGGCACGAGCCACACCTTATTTTGAGTCACGAAGTGTATTTTGTTATCAAAAAGTGTCGATTTTTAATGTGTGCGTGCAACCCCCGACAATAACTTTTGCTACTTTATTTCTTTACGGTGCAACTTGAGTTTAGCTCAAAATTTCTTTATCATGCAAGATTTTAGTACTTCCGATGTGCAAACCCCTTCCGAAAAAAATTGTGCAACACCCACATCACAATCCTAGGTCCGTCCCTGATTTCAATTATTCTTTTCTTGCAATAAGTACATGCATACTTTAACACCTAGCTATACGTTGAGACATTTCGAGCTTTTACTCAGCTGCTCGAGTTCGAATGTATAACATTGATTATTAGTAGTTGTTTATGGTTAAAGGACTTGTGACTTGCGGATGTAAGTCGTAACCAATAATGTCCTATTACGTTCATTGTATTAAGGCGAACGGACAGGTCGATTTTAAAGGTATTTGAATCAACTTGGATACAAAAATTTAGCCTACATGTCGGGCTTGGACCAACAAAATTTATAATATACGTATATAGTTGATCGATAAAAGTTTAGCCTGCGAGGATTTTATCAATCAACGCCGATAAGTGAACTCAATATAGCCAGTTCCAGTTTATAAGGGTCTCCTTAAGTTGTTTTTTGTTTTGGCCATCGACTTTTGGACACCCTCACCCTGTGTGATGTAGTGAAAATAAAATAACACACAAATTGAATCTGTTGATTCTACGAATACCCAGAAACAATTCTTCTAATTATCGTTGATTCGAGAGGAATACCGATAGTTAGGCAAATTCTTGACAAAACTGCCAAAAATGAACTTTTCATATATTTTGGAACTGAATAGCCAGATGCATAGTACAATAGATAAATAGGAGAATGAAACTGAAACGGGCCCTAAAAGACAAACGGGCCGAAAGTTATGCCAAAAACAAAAGTTCAAAATTCTCAAAAAAACACGAAAATGTAAATAACTCCTAAAATCCTCATTCTAAGCTTCGAAACGGCTGGTCTTGGGCCTGAAACGGATTATCTGAGCCCAAGTTATGATCTTTTGAATAAAGGGCCTTTCTTCATACGATCCTGGGCTTCCAGAAATAAAAAGGCCCGTTCTTCAATACTTGGGCCTGCATCAGAATGCACCTACCAGGATTTCATGAAGTGTCAACCACTCAACTTTAAGGGAACGAAAGGAGTTGTCTGATTGATAAGGTGGTTTGAAAAGATGGAAACAGTGTTCCATATTAGCAACTGCCCATAGAAGTCCCAAGTTAAGTATGTTACTTGCACACTGTTAAATAGTGCACTAACTTGGTGGAACTCACACAAGAGGACCATTGGGACTGATAAATTTCTTTAATTTTATTTAAGTTAGACAATAAATTGTGATTAGGAAAGTATTTAATTTCTAGTTATAAATTTAGAGAAAATGAAAGGTCTTTAGTTTTTCTATAAATATTAGGTATTTTCTTTGTATTAGGATATCTTTGAGTTTTGATAATAAAAGCTTTTGCTTTGTTCTTGGCGGTTTGCTAAGATTCTCTTAATAATCGGTATTCGTTTGAATCAACGGTTGTTGGAGTTTGCCTGATTATCGGTATTCTTTTGAATCAACGATAGTTGGAAGATTGTTTCTGGTCTTCGTGTGAATCAACAGATTCAATTTGTTATCTTGTTTTTTTTCACTACATCAAATCTCATCATGTTTCCTATCTACACCATTTTGGTCAACCCTAGCTTCCAACTCTTCAAAAATATCTTTTATTTCTTTAATTTCTTTAGTTAGAGCCTTTTGAATTCCCTCAAAATGTTCTTTAAGTGTTTTGAAAAATGGAATGACCTCGGTGAGATAACATGCCTTGGTTTGTTCAAAACCCCTTTCCTCTTCAGTGAGCCCTGTTGGTGTGATTCTCTTTTTACAGGTTTTTTCAAATTCCGAAAAAAGTTGTATAAGTGAAAAAATATTAATTTTCACTTGACTTTTTGTTGGAAGCACCCTGGGGACAAGCGTTGTAGGTGTATTTGGAGGATACAACGTCAACGCTTAGATTGGTAGTGAAGCTGTGGTCTGCTCTTTGAGAGCTTCTGTTTTCATCTTGATGAGATCCTTGGACCAAAATATCTGCTTGGGGGTCAATTGTTTCTGTGGTGTGAACGTAGCTAAGTAATTCTCTTTCGAGTAATCATGTGGTGTAATCTTAACTTTCTTTTTCGCACACTCTGGGTTTATCATTTTGTCATTTATTTTCTTCGTAGTGATTTCAGCTATCTTTAGG